>SEYY01002173.1:30000-32500 GCA_009176605.1 Armadillidium nasatum | reverse complement strand
AATAATAATAATAATAATAATAATAATAATAATTTCTCCAGAACAGGTACAAATTCTTGACTATATCGAATGACGCAGATTAATTGGCTTACATACTGGCGGCGCAGGGAAAAATCACACACACACACACACACACACACACACACACACACACACACACACACACACGGGTTCACATATCCGTCTGCGTACATGCGTCACACATACACACATACATATATACATTTACTTGTGCATGATTACACATGAAAAGAAATATTAAGAGATATTGTGAGGGTCATTAAAGGATATTGGCAGTTACCAAATTTAGGTGTACTTAATACGGAGAGAAACCGTGAAATTTGCGTACTTACTCTTAAGCATCATTAGTAGCCGCGTTTTGCCTCATTAGTGAGGTACTTTTAAGGAAATCATTCCTCAATTTTCTTTCTTAATTTCATCAAATAAATTAATGCATTGAATTTTATCAAAATAATGCCTGTAGCCTCACAAATAATTCCTCTCTCTTTATCTATCTATCTATCTGTTTATCTATCTATCTAACTCTCTATCAATATATATACATATATATATATATATATATATATATATATATATATATATATATATATATATATATATATATATATATATTATATATATATATATATATATTATTTTATTTGAACAGTTTTTTTTTTTTTTTTACTTCTCTATCTATCTATCTATCTATCTATTTCCACAGGCTACTATCTATTTGCAAACCTTTCTATTTATTTACGTAAATTATCTACCCTCTTTTTCTTTCTATTTTTCTGTCAATCTATTTCGGCATTCATCCTCGCTATCTATAAAAATTTATATATATATATATATATATATATATATATATATATATATATATATATATATATATATATATATATATATATATATATATATATATATATATATAATATATATATAGTAATATATATATATCTAATCTAGCTGTTTATCCTTCTCTCTCTCTCTCTCTCTCTCTCTCTCTCTCTCTCTCTCTCTCTCTCTCTCTCTTCTCTCTCTCTCTCTCTCTCTCTCTCTCTCTCTCTCTCTCTCTCTCTCTCTCTCTCTCTGTCTCTCACACACACACTCAAGTTATTTTCTTTAATTCCCTGCAATTGATCAGATCATTTTGTTATTTTAATGCTTGTCTAGTAGAGTCATAAATTATTAAATAACAAGTGGATAGACTTTCATTAAGAAATTCAATTATTTGATACTAATATATATATATATATATATATATATATATATATATATATATATATATATATATATAATATATATATATATTAAATATATATATATATATATATATACACTAAACAAACCGACTAACTCTTGACGAAGTGAAGCACAGTCGGGGGAAGTTTATTCCCTAAATACACAGCATATGGAATGCCCGATAGAGGTGGTAGGTCATATAACAGACAGCGAAAGAAAAATACGAGATCGGTACATTTGTAGGAATGTTGTGTGAAATCGTACGCACAAGGTTATGCACGTATATTGGTGAGAAACATAAACAGTATACATTGAAGCGTTTTTCAACACTATAGATAGTTTGGCAACATGGTGTCATGGAGGTAACCTTGTCATTTGTAATGTTCGTAGCGATCTTACGCACTACACTTCAACAGTTGTTAATAAAAGAGAGCAGAATCATCTGGACTGTGACGATGGTACGCTACACTGTGTGGGAACAGGCTGATATGGTCTTCACCTATGATCGAGCGAACATGAACGATCGTGCGGCATCAACATTGTATTGGCAGACGTATCCCAATAGGCGATAACATAATCACTCTACCTTTGCGAGCGTCTTTTGAAGATTATGTGAAACGTGACACTTGCAAGCTCCGAATCCCGACATTAGACCTCCCCGCGCTGTATATATATCAGCAAGAGGGTACGTGATTCTTCGGGACGTTGCAAGCGATCGTGGAGTCAGTTCCCGAACCCTTGCTCTGCTCCATGACGTGCTTCAGCTGACTATCTTGAACGTCCTGCGCGAGGAGAATCTGCACTCTTATCATTACCAACGCATCCATTGTCTCTCTCCCGTGAATTATATCCCTCGAATGTAGTTTTTCGGTGATTCCAGCAACATCAACGTCTAAACACATAACGTCGTTGATCCTCTTTACAGTTTAAGCGTCATTTGACAGGGATGGTACAGCGAATTTCCACAACACCCACATTTGGGCACACAACAATCTCCATGACTTTCACCCATGCAGGAACCAGCACCAATTCTGGGTTAAAGTGTAGGTTGGAATAATTGGCGAAAACCTAATCGGTTCATATATCCTGCCGGAGCACCTGAACGGCCACTTCTACCTACGGTTTTTACGGGGTCAATTTCCTGCACTCCTTTAGGACGTCCCTCTGGCAGTTCGTTGCAATATGTGGTACATGCATGATGGAGCTCCAGCCCACTTTTCGGGGTCATTTCGCCAGTATCTCGACGATACGTATC
>SEYY01002173.1:17500-20000 GCA_009176605.1 Armadillidium nasatum | reverse complement strand
ATCAGTAGTGTTGTGGGATAAATAAACAAAACAAAACCTAAGCCGAAAAGGTAAATATTGAAGACCCCAGAATAGGAAAACAAGAACAAACAACGTCGTTGCTCAGCACAAAGTCTTATAAGAATTGGATGAAAATTGAACAGTGTTTGTTTTCAGAGTGTTAACTTGAACAATGGTTAAGAACAAGGGAGATCTATACGAAAAGAGATGGTGTTAAGCAAAGTGGAAATTAGATTGAAGATTGATAATGATTCAGAAAATAATGAAGAAAGAGGATTATGCCGGACGGAACTAATCTGTAATTCAATGGAGGTTGTGGACTTCTAAAACTTATATCTTTGGAAGACCCCTCTCCCTATATTACTTCTTCTCCAGGCTAATTTTTGGTACCTGTACGTCTTAAATTTGTTATAAGAGTGTGATTTTGCAGGTAGTGCGTGTGGCGAAAGAACAAGAAAGCAGTGAAAACAGGTCAGTCCAATAGACATCCATGTAATGGTGTCAAAGTACAAAGGATATACCTGTATATGTGAGACTCAAAAGGGACGAGTCTCTGAGCACTGGAGTTCAGAGGAATCCTAAATCCTACTTTTCATATTCCACATGTTCAATAGTGGGACAACTCCTATATACTTTCTTTCATCAGGTCAAATTTTTCCCTATCCCTTTCTCCAATAACCACAAGAATAAAAAAATGAAATAGAATTAATACATAAGAACTTCTCGTGAAACTAATTTTGAGAAGCTCTACCCAAGCTAACGCTTCTGCTAAATTCTTTTGGAAACCTTTTACCTCATTTATTACACATTATAATATATATATATATATATATATATATATATATATATATATATATATATATATATATATATATATATATATATATATATATATATATATATATATATATATATATATATATATATATATATATATATATATATATATATATATATATATATATATATATATATATATATATATATATATATATATATATATATATATATATATATATATATATATATATATATTTATTTATTATTTTTCAATCTTTAATTTTAAAAAAAAAAAAAAACCTTTGTTTTTTTTTTTGTTTTTTTAATTTCTCCTTTTTATTTATTCGTATTTTTATTTTCGTTTGTTCATTTTTTCTTTTCTTCCATTTTTTTTGCTTTATATATATATATATATATATATATATATATATATATATATATATATATATATATATATATATATATATATATATATATATATATATATATATATATATATATATATATATATATATATATATATATATATATATATATATATATATATATATATATATATATATATATATATATATATATATATATATATATATATATATATATATATATATATATATATATATATATATATATATATATATTATATATATATATATATATATATATATATATATATATATATATATATATATATATATATATATATATATATATATATATATATATATATATATATATATATATATATATATATATATATATATATATATATATATATATATATATATATATATATATATATATATATATATATATATATATATATATATATATATATATATATATATATATATATATATATATATATATATATATATATATATATATATATATTATATATATATATATATATATATATATATATATATATATATATCTTTAGAAACACTGTAACTGTATTGATATTTATTGCACAAATCCCCAAAGAATAAAAACCCAAAATTTGTAAAACTTTAACGAAACTACAAAGTTTCGGAGGTCACATTCGTACCTCCACCTTTCAGGCAGGAAAATATATATATATATATATATATATATATATATATATATATATATATATATATATATATATATATATATATATATATATATATATATATATATAACTCATATTACCTTAGTTTTGTCCCTGCATTTCCCCCTCTCCCCCCAATCCTATGTCCAATTATGGTTAAATACAATTTTTTTTTAATCTATTAAAATTTATCATAGTCGTTAAGTGGTTTTTATTGTCGATTTAAAGATATTTTTTTTATTTAGTTGCTGAATTTTATATGAAATTATTATTATTATTATTATTATTATTATTATTATTATTATTATTATTATTATTATTATTAATAATATATAATTATTATTATTATTATTATTATTATTATTATTATTATTATTATTATTATTATTATTATGATTATTTATTATTATTATTATTATTATTATTATTATTATAATTATTATTATTATTGTTATTATTATTATTATTATTTATTATTATATATTTTTTTTTTTGATGCTGTTGTTCATGCATTCAAAAACACCCTACCTAACTGCATGCTCTGAACAAACTCAAAATCTTTATTGGTCTTAGATTAAATGCCAATAGAATGAAACCCCAGTACCCCATATGGGGTTACTGAAGTTTAATTCTCACTCGCACTGA
>SEYY01002173.1:7500-10000 GCA_009176605.1 Armadillidium nasatum | reverse complement strand
TATATATATATATATATATATATATATATATATATATATATATATATATATATATATATATATATATATATATATATATATATATATGTGTGTGTGTGTGTGGGTGTGTGTGTGTGTGTGTGTCTGTGTGTGCGTATAGGTGCTTTTTTTTTATTTTTATGTTTATGTATGTATATATGTATGAATGTATGTATTTATGTATGTATGTATGTGTATTAAAGTTAAATGGATTGAAGAGAGATGAATTAGAAATATTTAAAATTTCCAGAATGGTTTAAATAAGAATTAGAACCTAAGTTTTTCGGTCCTCAGAAGGTAAGATTATTCTTGTGTCGTCAAATGAAACAAAAGAAGGAAAATAGGAAAAAGCAAAGTTAGAGTTGACATTTTTTACTAAATTTTAGAAAATCTTTAACAAGAACTATAAAGATTACTCCGTATTCTATCTTTAAAAAAAAATTGTAGTTTTACTAAGAAGAGATTATGCACTATTTGTGAATGAAATATAGAATAAATGAGTTTGCAGAGTTTGTCGACTTTGGCAATTCCTGAAGATAGCCTCCCTGTAGCGTACGCCACGAGAACAAATTGATTTACATAGGGTTAATAAGCTTTAGTTGAAGGGAAAGAATATGGAATGTAACACCTCAATGCCGTAGAGAATTAACTTGGTTATACGTTCTTCACACTCCAAAGGAGACTCCAGTTGGAGAAACCTCTTGAGTTTTAGAATCACGGATAACAGATTTCCTCTATTTGTGGACAACGTGGAAGCCACATTAGTTTCTTGAGTCTGAAATAGATGCCAATTCCTGAAGGCAGCATCCTAACAACAGATAGCACGATAACAAGCAGGGTTAACCAAAGGTTTATAAGTTTTAGATGAAGGCTAAGCAAATATAGGATACACATAAACCACCAAAGAGATTACACCTCAGTATGATTCTGCTCATGCCGATGAATCTCTCTTACTCAAATAGTAATTAATCCTTTCAAAAAAAATCAAATATATATGACATATTTTTCCAGATTGACAAAAATGTTTGAACTCCGAATATGTAAACCGTTTTTGCTAACAAATTGAAAAGGTAGTACAGGTTTTATAGATGGGAAAATTGCCGGAGGTGCCAGGTGTCCAGATTATGAAAAAGTTTGGCAGAATTAAGTGAAAGGTTTTATATTAAGAAAACATCTAATATTCTGAGTCCACCTCAAAGACCATCGTCGAAACTACCTCCTAGGGAGCTTCTGTAATTGTTCAAGGTTGTTATGAATAGAAATATAATAGGCAACTTCACCAGCTATAATTTGAGAATTAAGTGAAAGTCGATGACTTTGGTGAACACTGAAGTCACCCAGAATGATAATCTAGATAAAATTAGAAGCTAAGAGAATGTGTTCTAATTTTAAGTTTAGTTACTAGAAAAAGAAATAAATAGAACATTTTAATTTAGTCTAGATTCCAGATTTTCCATGTATCCCCAAGGCATTATAATTTTTAAAGTTGTATGTCGAATGGGATGACGAATAGGATTCGTGTAACGAAGATCCAAGGTTAAATTTCTAAGAAACTTCTAAAGTAGTTCCCCTCCTAGATAAAGAGTAAAAGTCCCTGAAATGTGAACTTATAAAATAAGGGAAAAATTTTGCAGTCTCCAAATTGGAAACAAGAATAGAATTTTGGCATAACGATATAAAGTGTTTGATTCACGTGTTTGAAAATGCTTTTTCAATCCATCACTCTCTTCTGTAGCAGCTGTTGTAGAAGGCCACCGTTTTTCCTTTAA
This sequence comes from Armadillidium nasatum, assembly GCA_009176605.1. Lineage (NCBI taxonomy): Eukaryota > Metazoa > Arthropoda > Malacostraca > Isopoda > Armadillidiidae > Armadillidium > Armadillidium nasatum. Next base: position 8,213 of record SEYY01002173.1, on the reverse strand, counting down.
ATTTATAAATAGTCCTATCTCCAACTCTTTTTTTTACTTTTCATAAGTGACCATCTATCTATTACTTCATCTCCTATCCACTTATATGCTGACGACTCCACTCTTCATTACTCCTTCCACAGTAGTTAAATGACGCAAGAAGGGTGGCCCTGGAGCAACTGACCTGACCTCTGATCTTTCTCTTATTTCAAATTGGGGCAGTGAAAACATTGTTTTTTTTTCAATGCCTCAGACACTCACTCAATTTATTAATCTTTCTACTAGACACAACCTTCCACACAACTACGACATTTTCGAAAGTACTCGATTCAACCATTCATCTGTCCTCAATATTTCTTGGTATTTCTTTTTCTCGTGATCTCTCTTGAAAGGATCACATTACATCTCTTTCTAAACAAGCTTCTAAGAGGTTAGGTGTTTTGAGGGGCTTTTTGTGATTTCTTTACCCTATCCCAGTTGCTTGTTCTTTATATGGATGTTGTTCGCCCCTGTATGGAGTACACCTCACTTCTCTTGGGTTGTTCCACACATACAGCTTTCTCGAAAAGGTGGAGTCTAGGGCTTTTCTCTTATAAAGTCTTTTGCTGTTACTAACTCTCTCCTATCCCTTGCTGCCCTTCGAATTATTGCGTCACTCTCTTTATACTATCGCTATTACTGCTCTGCTATTACGGATACTGCTCTTCTGAACCCTTACGTCTCATACCCTATCT
>SEYY01002172.1:42500-45000 GCA_009176605.1 Armadillidium nasatum | reverse complement strand
TATATATATATATATATATATATATATATATATATATATATATATATATATATATATATATATATATATATATATATATATATATATATATATATATATATATATATATATATATATATATATATATATATATATATATATATATATATAAATAGGCAAAAAAATCACAAATAGGATGGCTCAATACAGAGGAGCTGTAAGAGCAGTGTATCCCATACTGAAAGATAAACAAATGAGAATGAAGGCGAAAAAAGTGATTTTTGAAAGTGTGTTAACGCCGATCCTTCTTTATGGAGCGGAGACATGAAGTATGACGGGAAGAGAGGATAGTGGAATACAGTCGGAGGAGATGTATGAATTAAGAACGATAATAGGAAAGACAAGGAGAGACAGATTGGGAAACGAAAGAATAAGAGAGGAGGTCGGTTTGAAGGATATAGAGAAGAGAGTGTTAGAAGACAAAAGGGAATGGAGAAGAGTGCTGACACAGCTGACAGGGTCTTAGACCCTTCCTGGGAGCAGTTTAATATATATATATATATATATATATATATATATATATATATATATATATATATATATATATATATATATATATATATATATATATATATATATATATATATATATATATATATATATATATATAATTATTAATTGAAGAATATAGAAATATAAGTTTAAATAATAGTACATTTTTGCAGAATAATTGTCTTCTCAGAATTCTTTCATAATATAGTATATATATATATATATATATATATATATATATATATATATATATATATATATATATATATATATATATATATATATATATATATATATATATATATATATATATATATATATATATATATATATATATATATATATATATATATATATATATATATATATATATATATATATTCAAAGAGCAATTAATAATAAAATGAAAATAAATTCAGTACTTTTGTTTTAATAAGAAATGTTCCTTTTTCTACTTTTTTTCCTATTCTTTCTACTCATTAATTAGTGGTTGGGCACTACCACTACTACTACTACCAATAATAATAATAATAATAATGATAATAATAATAATAATAATAATAATAATAATAATAATAATAATAAATAATAATAATAATAATAATAATAATAATAATAGACTTTACACTTTATTGAACCATTAATTAAACTAATTAATTTATTAAACTAATTAAACTAATTAATTTATTAAACCATCTATTAATTAAACTTAGCTCAAGGTAGCTCAATGGGTTAAGTCAGTTTTTCTCTGGCTTAATTAAGGGAACAAGGTTCGCCCCTCGCTCTAGCGTGTGTACTGCAAAGTATGCAAATCGAGGTTCGAACCTACGATCAGTTACCTGAACGTCGTTTGTATTAGATTTTCTGTAGTTAATTAATTAATTAATTACAGTTTACTGCAAGATGTATTATTACTGTAATCTCAATACTCACATATCGCTTAAAAACATAGCCAACACGCGCAGTCGAGCCATGGATTTTGAGGAGATAAAGATTTAGACGAAGAAGGGATGAAATTGCTGATCTCATCAACAATTACAGCCTCCACGTTATCGGCAGAATTCGAAGCGTCTTCAGAGACAAAGCAGTCCCTACAGGGATAGTTAGCATAGGAGCATCGCAAAGAGCCCCAGTCAACACCATCAAAGTGTTAGAAGATACACTGAGGGCAGGGTGGAGCAGCTGGAGAAGAAAAGCATGAAAATTAAGAGTAATTATATTGTGGTCAAAGTTGCTTATAGGTGCGAAGACAGGGTATTTATAGAGAGAAGCATTAGTAGTGAAGCATGAGTGAATTAAGTGAATTTTGCTAAGAATTAGATGGGACGATCTGAAATATGTGTTGGTTCTTTAATTAGTTACTCCAGATCGTTGAGAATGCTGAATAATTTGGCCTCCTTCCCTCCTGAATCAGTCAGTATGAGAGGAAACCAACCATTCAGTGTTGTGCACATTGATATCCGCTAAATAGAGGACCTCAGTATTTCGACGTGAAGATGAAACAGTCTCGTGAGAAGTAATTAGGTACTCAAAAAGGTGGAAAAATCTGTTCTATTGGGAGAACAGTAGCAGAAGCACAAGATTATTGAAGTGGTAGGAAGAAAGATTTTAAGCCACAGAACATCGAAATTAGGAGATTCAAGATTTACAAGAAGTGTTACCGGATTGTTAGTGCTTACATAGGCACATACTCCTGGACTCCACCCTTAGAACGGAAATTATGAAATTATGAAATATAGTTATATATATATATATAATATATAAATATATATAATATATATATATATTAATATATATATTATATAATATATATATATATATATATATATATATATATATATATATATATATATATATATATATATATATATATATATATATATATATATATATATATATATTATATATATATATATATATATATATATATATATATATATATATATATATATATATATATATATATATA
>SEYY01002172.1:15000-20000 GCA_009176605.1 Armadillidium nasatum | reverse complement strand
AATATACAAAAAATAAATAAAATATTTAATCTTAATCCTAAGAATTTATATTTAAATCCTCTAACAACAAAAAAAAAAAGAAAAATCATTTAAAAATACTAAAAAATAAAAAAATAAAATAAAAAATAAAACAACTAATTTAACAGAACCAAATCCGATAAAATATAAAAAATTTAAATGTTATAAATAAAGTGTGTCAAATGCGAGTAAATGCCTTCAGTAAATGCTAAAAGTAACAAAATTTTTTATCGACAAAATTTTTTAGGTCAAGATACTTTTACCCCTAATATGTTACAATAAAATTGCATTAAGAAAGCTCTTTGCTATATATATATATATATATATATATATATATATATATATATATATATATATATATATATATATATATATATATATATATATATATATATATATATATATATATATATAATTTTTTTCATTTTTTTACACTTTATAAATTTTTAATTTTTCTACTGCTAAAATAATTTCCAATTATAAACAACACACATTTCATATATTTTATATATGAAATATATACATATATCTATATATATATATATATATATATATATATATATATATATATATATATATATATATATATATATATATATATATATATATATATATATATATATATATATATATATATATATATATATATATATATATATATATATATATATATATATATATATATATATATATATATATATATATATATATATATATATATATATATATATATATATATATATATATATATATATATATATATATATATATATATATATATATATATATATATATATATATATATATATATATATATATATATATATATATATATATATATATATATATATATATATATATATATTATATGGCCTCTGTTCGTAACGACATTTTGTAAGCCTCGCATATACATATACAGCGCTTTCTTGAGCAGCAGTTCACGAGGATGAATGAATTTCTTCAATCTTTTATGCGCTATTCAATAAAAGGGCCAAATTCACCATTAAATATCTCATTTTGAAAGATTACTTCCCAGGTCTAAGCCTCGCTCACTTTTATGACCGTCGAACGAAAATGCTTCAAGATAGCTCACGATTTACGTACTTTCCTTTCAACCCGTAAAACTGATATATATATATATATATATATATATATATATATATATATATATATATATATATATATATATATATATATATATATATATATATATATATATATATATATATATATATATATATATATATATATATATATATATATATTATTATATATAATTATATTTTTATATAATAATATTAAATAATTCAAAAAATAAAAAATAAATACAAATGGAAATAAAAAAAAATTAAAATAAATTTTTTTTTTTTTTTTTTTATTTTATTATAATTGTAAGAATAATAATAATAATAATAATAATAATAATAATAATAAATAATAATAATAATAATATAATAAATAAAAATAATAATAATAATAATAATAATAATAAATAATAATATAAAATAATAATAATAATAATAATAATAATAATAATAATATATAATAATAAAAATATAATAATAATAATAATAATAATAATAATAATAATAATAATAAAAATAATAATATAATAATAATAATAATAATAATAATAATAATAATAATAATAATAATAATAATAATAATAATAATAATAATAATAATAATAATAAATAATAATAATAATAATAATAATAATAATAATAATAATAATAATAATAATAATAAATAACTATAAATAATACTAATAATAATAATAATAATAATAATAATAATAATAATAATAATAATAATAATAATAATAATAATAATAATAAATAATAGTAGTAATAATAATAATAATATTATTTATGACAATAATAATATTAATGATAATAATAATAATAATAATAATAATAATAATAATAATAATAATAATAATAATAATAATAATAATAATAATAATAAGCTCCCAGTCTATTTTAAAAACAAAACTTTTGAAACTGACGATGTTGTTTAAATTTTGCTGACAGATTTGTTATTAATTATTGTTTCCTGAGAATAATTATTCCCACGCTATCTATATATATATATATATATATATATATATATATATATATATATATATATATATATATATATACCGATATATATATATATATATATACCGATATATATATATATATATATATATATATATATATATGGATGGCGTGAGGGAGATTTTGAATGGAAAGGGTTTGAGTCCGGAAGATGGCAGGAGAGTTGGTGAGGACAGAGGGAGATTCAGGGTGGGGGTGAGGGGAGAGGATTTGAACAGAAAACTAGCAGAAAATTTTAGGAGAGAAGTAAAATGTTCTGGAAGGAGGTGAATTGAGTGAGGGAGTAAAAGGGGAGGATGGTGAGTTAATACAATTAAAGAAAGATATGGGAGAGAAGTGAAGGGAATGCTTTAAGGAATAACTGAATGGGAACAGAGAGATTAGAGAGGTAAGAAATAACGGAGAGGTAGTGACTGGAGAAGAGGAGATAAGTATTAGTAGAGAGGAGGTGAAAGTAGCAGTGTGGATGGTGAAAAGGGGAAAGTCGTGAGGGATGGAAGGAATTTATTGAGAAATAAAAGGGAAGGGGCTAGAGATTTGGTTAACTGACTGGTTATAATGTTTAATGTGTGTTGGAAAGAAGTGAGAGTGCCTCAGGAATATCAGAATCCTTGTATAGTACCTATATACAATGGAAAAGAGGATTAGATTTGTAAAATTTATAGGCGAATAAATCTATTGAGTGTGATAGGGAAGATTTATGGGAGAGTATTAGTGACAAGAGAGAAAAAATTGACAAGAGAGGGGATGGGAGAGGAGCAAGTGGTTTTTAGAGAATTTAGGGGATGTGTGGACCAGGTGTTTACGCTAAGGATGATTGGTGAGAAATTGTGTGAAAAAGGTAAAGTGGGATATGCATGCTTTATAGAATTGGAGAAAGAGCATGATAGGGTATGTAGGAAGTTGATCGAGGTATTGAGAGAGGGATGAGAGTTGAGAGGAAGTTTATTGAAAGGGATCAAAGCCTTTTATGAAAACTTTAGAGTAGAGCGAGGGTTATAGTGAAGAAGGAGCCTACTGATTGGTTTACCGTAGAAGTAGGGTTGAGACAGGGGTGTGTTATGTCCCCTTGGTTGTTTAACCTCTTGATGGATGGTGTAGTTAGGGAAATGGAGAGAGAAGGGAAGGGTATTAGGCTGAGAAATGGGGAGAATGAATGGGAAGTAAATGTTCTGACTGATTGGGGCTGAAGAGGTGATTGTGAGAGGGGAGGAATGGCGGGGTGTAGAGGTAGAGGATGAGAGACTGGAGGAGGTAGAAGAATTCAAATATTTGGGAATGTTGGTAGATAGAAAAGAGGGAATAGAAAAGGAAATAAAGAACAGAGTTGTGGAAGGAATGAATGTGATGGGTGGATTAATAGAAGTATGGAAGAAAGAGAAACCGTCAAAGAAAATTTAGGTATGAATGTTTGAGTGTATGTGTTTCCCATCGGTAAAGTATGGTTGTGAAACATGGATGATGAATCCTCAGGTGAAGAAAAGATTAAATGTATTTGAGATGAAGGGATTGAAAACGATATGTGGTTTGAGAAGGGTAGATAGAATCAGAAATGATAGAATAAGGGAGATATGTGGATGGAGGAGGTGAATGGTTGATAGAGTAGAGGAGGGTACTAATGTGATTTAGGCATGTGTATAGACTGGATGAAGACAGGATGGTGTGCAGAATGCTTAAACCCAAAGTTGAGGGAAGTAGAGGGAGAGGAAGTCGAAAGTGGAGATGGATGGATGGAGTGGGGGAGATTTTTGGTGGAATGGGTTTGAGCCTGGAAGAGGGCAGGAGAGTTGTGGAGGACAGAGGGAGATGAAGGGTAGTGGTGAGGGGAGAGAGTGAAAGGCGAGGTGTGTATGTAAGTGTGTGAAAGAATTATGGCGGGAACCATCCCACGAAAGTGGGAAAGGTGGATAAAGTATATATATATATATATATATATATATATATATATATATATATATATATATATATATATATATATATATATATATATATATATATATATATATATATATATATATATATATATATATATATATATATATATATATATATATATATATATATATATATATATATATATATATATATATATATATATATATATATATATATATATATATATATATATATATATATATATATTTCAGCCTTTTTATTAATAAACAATGTCATGATTCACGTTAATTGCTTCTTGAAATCTTTTCTGATCACAATTCATTATAAGAAATATCTGAAAAGTAAAATAAATGAGGGAAAGATTGTGGCAAAATGTATTTGAAAGGGAAAGTTATCAACTTCCTTTTATAACTCCAAGTTGATAACAATCATTATAACTTTTCTATCTCTGACGAGTATATCTCTGATATATATATATATATATATATATATATATATATATATATATATATATATATATATATATATATATATATATATATATATATATATATATATATATATATATATTATTTATTTATTTATTTAGGGTTATTACTTTTTGAGTTTTTTGAATATGTAAACTCCTGTACCAGTAATGTATGAACTTTGCTAAAAAGATATAAAAAAGGGTTTATTTAAAAAATAAAAAAAATGTCATACCTAAGAATAAATTCCCAAAGTCACATATAGGGAGGTAGCAGCATCAAGGCTTTCTTGTGCCTTGTACATCTTTCGTGAACAGTTTCGAACATTCTGGAACATTATGATTTGCATTTTCCATGACTCTTCCCACTTGTTCGGTTTCCTATATACGTTTGAGCACAGGTAAGGTTCTCAGTCGACTAAGGCCCATTGGAGAAGTATATTGTGTTTTGTGTTTCAATATTTTTTATCGTTTGTTTTAGTTCAATTATTTGATTAGAACAACGCTATTTCGTTTTC
>SEYY01002171.1:85000-87500 GCA_009176605.1 Armadillidium nasatum | reverse complement strand
TTAATTAAAAGATTAACTTCATTGAATATCGTTTTTCAATTTTGGGTTAAACTTCATTAAAATTCTTATTTTATCTTTTATATTTCATTTAAAAAAAATTATCCAGAGATATTAAGACTTCATTCTTTGAACACAAATATAATAATTTTTTCAAGAAAATACCATTAATATAATTAAACCAAAAGTTAATTTCAGGAGTACCTCTCTCCAAAATGGCAATTTCATAGCTTCGACAGTAGTATTCAACAAGTAGTAATAAGTAGGAACACTTTTTTTATCAGTAGAATTAATTAACACCTTCACAATTTCATCTACTCCAGATTTATAGAGGGCATCAGAAAGCATCTACAGAATATATATATATATATATATATATATATATATATATATATATATATATATATATATATATATATATATATATATATATATATATATATATATATATATATATATATATATATATATATATATATATATATATATAATATATATATATATATATATATATTTATAATTTCTATTAACTAAGGTGAAGCCATTCATAGTTGTTTTAAATTATAATAAAATCAAAATACAATTTTCCCTTCAAACTCATCAATTTCTTTTGAAAAAATCAACAAAGACAAAACCTTCTTTGAAAAATAAATAAATTGTAAGGAAAATTTTCAGAATAAAATAGGCTACAAATGAAGGCGAATTGCAATACGTAGTTTTATTCAACTAATTCCAAAGAAATGTAGAAAGAAAATTTCTAAAGTGTACGTAATTTTATTCCGAGAATTTAGAATTCAGAGTAATATAATTTCCTCAGGTATCTTAATTAATTATATGTTCTCCCTGTAGATTATCTTTATGTAAAAAAGACTTTCTATTTAACTGGAAAGGGTTAATTTCGATTTAGATAAAAAATTCAAAATAATATCTTAGTTTCTAGAGTTCATTATGAGAAATTCATGAAGAGCTTCTGTTCTTGAACTCGATTTAACAACTTCTACAGAAGAAGAGCTTCCAAACCACCATTACAATATTTGGAATATTTTTAACGAGAAGTACCTTTAACAAACTCAGCACATTAACTTTCTTCATTCTATAAGTCCATCTTATAATAAAATATATTAAGTCAATTTTAAAACAAATTAATTTAAATTTAAAATATATTAAAGTCCAATTTTTATATTAACTCTAAAGTCAAGCATAAAATTCTTCTTAAAAATACCACATTCAAGAAAATTTGATAATAAATATAGTTAAGAAAAGATATCTCAATTATTTATTTTGTTAGCCAGATTTCATAAGCAGATTTACTTCTAATACTACCAATAATGCTAATGCTAATAATAATAACCTAATAATATTTAAATACAATAACCAAATAAATTTATTGTATAATAAAAAAATATAATAGCATTACTTACATTAATATATTGTTCGCGTATGTGAGTAGTGTTATGTGGGTCAGGCCAAAAAGTATACATCCACTTTATAGCTTCATAAGCACCTTCGGGATTTAAAGTGTAATTGTAGTGTTTAACCCAATCTTTTATTCTTTCATTGAAAAAATCTTCAGTTACAACATAATTGTTATCCCTTAAACGAACATCAGTATCTGAAAAAGAAAGAAAAGAATATATATATATATATATATATATATATATATATATATATATATATATATATATATATATATATATATATATATATATATATATATATATATATATATATATATATATATATATATATATATATATATATTTTCAAACGACTTCTATAAACCTACTCATCACTATAGCTGTATAACCTATAAGAATGATTGATTGACTCACGTGCTTGAGGGTACAGGTTCGACCCCACATGCTGATCCTATGTAGAAACATTCGAAAGATGTTCCCTCTCAATGCCCGTGAATGAGATGCGAACTTTTTATTTTTTAAAAAAAAAGAAAAATAACAGATGAGACAAACATGCCTAGAACACAAACTCAACTCCCTTTCCTTTTCCTTCCAAGACATTGATTACTCAAGGAATCAAAACACTCAAAAACTTCCCAGTCACTCGCTCAGACATCTTTAACCTGTACCTAAGATTTCTACGATCCTCCGCTTTCCCATACCTAACCAAAATCTAAAACAAATCATAGACACTTTACTTCATCCTCCATCCTCCATACCCAAATTAAAAGCCAGAAAAGAGACAAACTTCCCTTCTTCATACCGTCCAATTTCCTTCCTGTTCACCCTATGCAAACTTTAAGGAAAACTCAAACAAACAAAAATACAATCACTCATATATTCCTTAAGTATTTGGCATGGATTCAAGAAATTTCATTCAACCATTACTGCTCTTACATAGCTCCATCTCTCAAAACATCATAAGTTGCCTAAACAAAAAGTCATTCCACAGAACTATACCCGTGGCAATCGTATAAACAAAGCTTTTGCCACAATCTCCAGACATAAACATATGCAAAAAAATTTACATCCCTCTATTCCCAACA
>SEYY01002171.1:77500-80000 GCA_009176605.1 Armadillidium nasatum | reverse complement strand
AGAGAGAGAGAGAGAGAGAGAGAGAGAGAGAGAGAGAGAATTTATCGAATAACAGATGAGATAATAAAAAAAAATATAAGAATAAAATATTATGATAGTAAATTCCATAATGGTTTAATTTTTCATCATATTGATCTCTTTCCACATCAATTCTTCCATAGCTTCTTATTAATACTCTCCTACTGCATTTTTCACTCACACAGAAGCCTATTTGTTTCTACGTAACAGACGGTGGTTTGAGTTATTATTAAGCTATACAGTCTAGACTCTAGAGTAGTAACCACTTGGCCACTGCGGCGATATATATATATATATATATATATATTATATATATATATATATTATATATATATATATATATATAATATATATATATATATATATATATATATATATATATATATATATATATATATATATATATATATATATATATATATATATATATATATATATATATATATATATATATATATATATATATATATATATATTATATATAAACTGATAATTGATTTTACGAACAAGAGAAAGTTTTTAAAAACTTTTATGTAAACAATGAATTTTAAAATAACGTTATATTTAAAAAAAATTAATTTGAAATAAATATTATTATTATTATTATTATTATTATTATTATTATTATTATAACAATTATAATAATTATTTTTAATAATTATTTTTAATAATTATTTTAATAATTATTTTTAAGATTATTAAAATTATTATTATTATTATTATTATTATTATTATTATTATTATTATTATTATTATTATTATTATTATTATTATTATTATTATTATTATTTACCAATTCATTTATTTATTTGATTTTTTTTCTCATTAATTAAGTTGTATTTGGCTCTCAACATTCTATACCACCTGATGATGATGATCCCTTATCATCTTTATCTTTTTTATCTTTCTTAGCCTTTTTATCTTTCTTAGGCTTTTTAGCTTTCTTAGGTTTTTTAGCTTTCTTAGGTTTTGGGGCTTTCTTAACCTTTTTATCAGGTTTGCTTTTCTAAGACTATGAAGTACAAAGTTGGAAAGGATTTTTAATCATGTTCATAATTTTACTGCATCTTTCTTTGTGTTCTACTGGAATGCACAATATTTTGTGTCCTTTCTTCTACCCTTTAACTTTTGGTTCCTTTACTTTCTTCGGTTTTTTCGCTTTTTTCACTTTTTTAGGTTTCGCAGCAGCAACTTTTTCAGGTGAAACTTTTTTAGCTTTTGCTCTTTTCTTTCGTTTTTATTTAACTGGCTGCTATTTAGTTGATGTTTCCAATACTGTAAAAGGACTTACTACTGCTGTTTTTTTCTACGTTTTCTTGGCTGGTGATCTTTTAGCTGGTTTCTTTTTAACAGGTGTTCTTTATACTGATGGTGATACAGCAGTTACCTTTTATTGAGTTTTAGGTTTGGGAGAAGCAGCAGAGATTTACTTCGCAGCTTCACTTTATTAAGAAGTGGAAGGTTGCTCATCACCAACCTTCATCTTCTTTTGAGCGGCACATTTACATAATTATTCGATACATTTCCTCTTTTAACACAATTCTTTTAGTCTCTCATTGCAAGTACCCTAATAGCCTCCCTAAACCCCTTCTTTAAATTTAAAAACACCTCGAAGTTCAAATGGAATGTTGTTAACATCGTTAATGTCCAAATAACTAAGAACATCTGCTTTATCAAATATCTCTAACTGACAATTCACAATTTTAGGAATACCTTTATTATTTGCTGCTGAAGCCATTCAAAGAATATTTAACACACGCAATATTCATACACAGAAAGAGAATGTTCAAATCTAGTAATAAAAATAATTATTCAGGAGCCTTGAAACTCAGCAAGCACTCATATGGTCAGAGTACTTTTTAACCAGAGAGTTGAAAGTTAATTAATTTTGTTTAACATATATTATAAAATGATTATTGTTTTTAAATGATAACTATAATTGAATGAAATGTAACTTCACACCAATAAGTATTTTTACATTTATAACTGTTAGTGATGCTACTTTCTGTATATTTAATAGCCTGTATCATTTAAGACGCCTAAACTATAATCGGTTAAATCTATTTAGGTTTGGATAATTATTACTACTCGACCCAATCTTCCTCTCAACTATAACATCTTCGAAGACAAAACTAAAATCTTCGTCTGACTTTAATATTTTTGCTTCTTTTTCTCGTGATCATTCATGGAGAAGAAATCAAGTTACATCTCTTTCAAAACAAGCTTCAAAAAGGTTGGTAATTCTCAGGCGCATTCGAAATTTATTCACGCTACCTAGTTGCTTACTCTTTAGAGGGGTGTTGTTCAACCCTGTATGGAGTATGAATCATACATCTGGGGTAGTTCAACTCACACATCTCTCCTTGAAAAGGTGGAGTCTAGGGATTTTTGTCTTATCAAATATTTCACTCTCTCTGATTTTCTAAACTGTATAGTCTCTTTCTCTCCGTTTAAAAGGACTTTATATTATCGCTTTTACAAT
>SEYY01002171.1:22500-60000 GCA_009176605.1 Armadillidium nasatum | reverse complement strand
TTTTCAACAAATTTTCAAAATTTTTATTTTTTCAAGGAAGCAATAAGGTACTAAACAACTTTGCATATATATTATTACGTTAATTAAAAAATATTATAATAATGTGATAGTAATAATAATAGTAAAATAATTTCTTTCAAGAAATTTCATTTTCATATTCATGCTTCACAAGGAAATGAATATTTTGAATAATTTTCATCATAACCAAAATATATTCACAATTAAGACCTTCCTTTCTGACAATATGAATATATATAATAATTATCAGAATCATTATTAAATAAACTTTAATTTTTTAAATTATTATTTAATAGTGAATAAAGTGTCAAAAAATAATCCAAATTAAAATTAAATTTTTCATAACATATGAAACTATAGCCTACAGTTATCAGTAAAAGCTAAAAGTTGTGTGAGATGTTTTAAAAGTCTTTAATCTTTAATTTTAAATTGTTTGTCTATATATATATATATATATATATATATATATATATATATATATATATATATATATATATATATATATATATATATATATATATATATATATATATATATATATATATATATATATACAGTTTTACAGTACCCTATTTATATACTGAAGGCCCTTATGACAGTACATAAGAGGACAAGCTCTTATTGAATCAAATGGGTGTTTCAGAACCTACAAAAGTCATGCATAGAAATTTCTCAGATTCATCACAATTTTTCATCAGCTGATCGACTACTCGGATTTGGTTAATTGCTAAATGACTACTACAAAATTTTGTTTCATGTGGCTGATTCAAGTTAAGCTTTCAGAAATTTTGTTAGTTATTATTTTTGTAACTAATTTGAATATGGCTGAAGGTAAGCAAACTGATGTGTAATATTGTTGGTCTTCCTTTATCTACTCTTTTATGAAGAAACATGATATAACATTTGTTCATTTGACAGGTTTTTTGTTCTTGCAAGAATTTATTAAATAATCCTGTTAACAAAGTATATAATAGAAATTTTGTCATAGCTATCTTTTGGATGTCGATTGATATTCCACATTTACCAGGTGACTTTCATCTTTTGTTGCTTATTTATTTTTCTGTAGGAGTTATATATAGGATGGTCATGAATATCATTATCATTTATGTTTATAGATCCTTATCTCCAGCAATTCTCCCAAGCAACTCTGCTTTAAAATCTCTTCAGCCCCTTCTCTCGTTATCATTAATTCTGATTTTATTCCTTTCATCGCTATATGTTATTGATTCCTCAGTGACAGCTCTCGGTTTGCTTTTATTTGGGTGACATTATTTCCTTTGATGTCCAATAAGTTAAGGGTTAAATTATATTGCATCTTCTCAAAGGATTTTATAACCTTTTTCCAATGTATTCTGTCTTCATAAAGCTTCTATCTCAGATATGTTTTCTTATTTTACTTTTCAGAATATATATATATATATATATATATATATATATATATATATATATATATATATATATATATATATATATATATATATATATATATATATATATATATATATATATATATATATATATATATATATATATATATATATATATATATATATATATATATATATATATATATATATATATATATATATATATATATATATAATAAAATTTAATTATATATTGATAGAAACTTATGATTGCTGTTAAATATATTCAAATTATAAAAATATTTTATGTATCATTGCATGGTTTGAGGTTTCTATTTGGGATAGAATGAGGGTAATAATATTATCATTTTGCAGAATTGACAAATATTTCTTTGCTTTTATTATTATAGAAAAATTGCTTTATCTGTTTAATCATGGAAAAGTTTTTTATTATTAAATTTAATTTTTTTGGAGTATTTTTATTTTATACTTCTGTAACATGACATTTTATTGCTAAAAATTTTTTCAACTTTGGTAGATTTTGTGTTCCAATGAAACGTGGAGACCAGTTCGTAGAGATATTTTCGTATTAACATTATTATTCGAGTCCATTTGGAAGATGATATCACTTCGTTGTCATCATATGTTCTTTCATTACCTTATTTGTTAAATTTCCACCAAAAAAATCAGTATGATTACACTAATGGCTATTTGAAAAAAACAAAAACTATTTACTGATAATTTGAAAGGTTTGCTTAGTTTTGTTGGCTTTCATCAGTATCAAAGGAATGTTCAACTGCATACTGAATATAAAAATATTATATAAAAAGAAAATAGAATAGTTATAAGCCACAAAATCTTATATGATTGTAGTAGAAATTCTTTAAATGAAATAGATTGACAATATTTTCAAATAGCTTGTTGTTTTCGACAGATCATCCCATTAGTTTGGCATGAGCAAAGGCACGCGTCAATTGGCATTAAAAAATTTTACCACCGCATTTATAAAACGGTTAAAAATCTTCTGAATTGTCACTAATATTTTTTAAATGTTTTAAATAAAATTTAACTTTCGTAATTCATTAAATTTTTTTACCTAATTTAGACTCATCCTTTACTTAGATTTGTTATAAACTAAATTAAATGATGTAACTTCAGTTTAAATATTTAATTGAACATTAATAATTCATTAAATTTTTCAGGGTTAAAAACCAAATGAATTTGATACTGAAAAGAAAGAATCAAATTTTTTTTTTTTTAAATTGACTAATTAGTTATAAAATTGCTATAAAAATATGTTTGATATTTGGCCATAAAATTTAGCACGAGTAACTTTTTTAAACAACTTTGAACTCTTATTTATAATACATGGAAAATTTAATTGCAAGGAAATCACACACCAAAGTTTACATATTATAGGGTAAACTTTACACACACGAAAAAAGGAAAAAATTATACTCATTGTTGCAGATTTATTATTTTAAATATAGATTCATTCAAGATTTCATTTTTAATAATTGTAATATTTTTTTAATTAAAAATATTTTAAAGGTTAGAAAATAATTATTATTTTCTGATTAATTTATGTTGACCAACAGATTATTTCCTTTAATTGCTCTTTTGTGCAACATATTTGAAAAGAGGATTTAAAATTTAATATTATATTATAATACTTCTAAAAAATATTTTATTTGATTCCTTAAAGTTCAGTCAATTCAATATTAAACTCCTTAAATTTGTTTTTTATATTATAAACTCTACAGTAACTATTTGCTGTTATATTTCAGAATCGAATTCATTGGATTCACATTCTAATAACAAATTAACATATCAATGTGTACCATCTATATATATATATATATATATATATATATATATATATATATATATATATATATATATATATATATATATATATATATATATATATATATATATATATATATATATATATATATATATATGCTGTGTCTATTGAACAAAAATATTGTTATTTAGAAGTTAAAATGTATAAATTTTAATAATATTTAACAACAAAAGAATTTTTATTTCCTTTTAAATAAAAAATCCTTCCTTTAAAGTCTACACAAAGTTTATTCAATTACTATTGAACACAATGTGTGATTAAAAAAAGAGAAACTGATTTTTGATTTGAAGTACAACATATGTTCTCTTTCTGCTACACTGTTTCAATGCTCTATTCCTTCTACAATAGATATTCCACAAATCTTGAAATCAATATTAAAGTATGACCAATCAGTCTGATTCCTTAAATTAGATCCTGACTTACCATGTTGATGATGCATCCATCACAGCAAGATAATAGTTAAGAATTTGACATTTTCAACTCTATAGTAGTCTGAAAATTTGTAAAGCCTTTATATGATTTAAATGGATGAAATAATAAAATAGTTGGCTACACTATCATATAAAATCAACAGTTTGAAAGTTAATTTTACAATTTTTAATCTTTAAAAAAAATGTTCTGATGGGAATTTCTGTAGCGCTGAAACCCCAGAAAACGCTTAATGCAGATATGTTACTGCTCTGCCAAGAATAAACCTAATTCTATTACATTTAGCCTGCTATTAATAAAAAGAAATTAATAAAGAACTCACCATTTAAAATATTCTGCAAATTGTTAAAATAAAATAAGGGATTCTTAGGGGATTTATTTTGTTTCCAAGGTAATTAACTTGGATATTCGGCTTATTTGTGTAAGCTCATAAATAAATTTTAAAGTAGTAAATTAGGTAAATTTTAGCCTAGTAGGAACATAACTTCAACCCAAACAAGCAAGAACTCTCAAACTCTGCTCAAAAAACTAAGGCCCAGTTAAACAGTAAAAGTCAAGTCAAACATACAATTCAAGTTAAAGGTAATACACTAACTCAACCCGAACATAATCAAAAAAGTCAATTTAATTCAAATAGCAAACCAAAGATCAGGGTTGAGTTGGTCTGGTTGGGTCCTAACTTCTCTTACAAAGCTCCAAAGATCATACCCCAAAGGGTTAAAAGTATAATATATAACTACCATATGGCTACAAGTAATTTAAATAGTTAAATGGGGAAATACTCATCTTTTCGTAGACTCTTCAGGCTTAGATGAGTAACTTTAGTTAAACGTTTTAAGCATAATTGTAAAATTGACTCGCACTGACAACGGTAAAAAAGCAAGTCCCGGCCTCGCTTTCAAGTGCATGAAGCGAGTCATAAAACATGTAAATGTTGCCGTTCTATAAAATATTTTTTAAGTTTAGGGCGTATTTTGATATTTTGTGAAGACCATAGTTTTATCTACTAATTATGAAATATCTAATTAAATCTAAAATATAAGGATTTTCTAATAGTTCACCTTATATTATTTTATATTCATCTTTCTCAAAGAAAATCGAAAAATAAATTTTAGCTCATCAGATTCACTTTGTTCTTAAAAAAAAATACAAAGGAATTTTCCATTAGTGATAAATCATCTGTACTAGGGTTGTACCGAAATTCCGTTCCGGTCGGAATTTGTAATATATGAGATTTCAAGTTGAAATTTACATGAAAAATTTTGTTTTTGCATTTCTTTATAGTTAAAGGAAAATTCATAAAAAAATCCGGTTCCGAACGGATTTCGACTAGTTCCGGTTCTGGCCGGAACTGAAAATTTCAGTTCCGGTGCACTCCTAATCTATACAATGGAAAGTAGTTAATACTAATACACATGTGTACGCTCTTAATAATTCAAATTGCTTAAAATAGTTTAATTAACAAATAAGGTGAGAGATTTGAAACATTCACGGATTCAAATGTGAATTTAATATCATTGTTGATGAAGAGGTTCAGCACAAGCTTAACACATTCAGTTGCGAACGTTCAACGGACGCTTAAATTGCATGAGACATAACAAGATGTCTATTTGCATACTCTAGAAGTTTTACGGTAGTGGATAAACCGAAACGAATTGCAACAAGTAGAGAGTTAAAAAAAAAAAAAGGAAACTTAAGTGCGAACTGCGCGTTCACGCAAACAAATATACTTTTATGCTTTTCCGTTCAACAATACATCAAAACGTACGCTTTCTTTCGATGAATACTGGTTATAGAAGTTTCTGACTATCAATGGTTTATTTGTTGTGAAAATATAGTATAGAATACCGAATTTCTTATAAAATTTCGCATTATTATATATATATATATATATATATATATATATATATATATATATATATATATATATATATATATATATATATATATAATATATATATATATATATATAAACTCCAAAAGAAAAAGTTAAAAAGTATGTGACGCCTATTCACATACTTATTTATCTCTTCAAAACGTATTAACTCATCTTTCTATATTCAAAATTGCATTAGCAAGATATTTTTCCAACCTACGGTTTATATTGAGGGAGAAAATACTATTTACGTGGACAAATTGCTTTAATTGGTGCATGCTAACCAGTTCTGAAACAGTTCGCTTTCGCTTCCGTTTTCGAGTACGAGTTCGCATTTCTTTGGCAAAAAAGTAACCGTTACCTGTTACTCTAAAACAGTAACTTCGTTACCATTTGTTCTTAAAACGAAACTTACAATTACTCCGTTATTTTTATTATATATATAAAAAGCGGGAAACGCAGATTGTAGCCTAAAAGGTTTAATCGCATTATTATTATTATGCAAAGGAAAGAAAAAGAACTTAAAAAGTAAAATAGTTTATTGGTGTCTTACTCACAGACTAACTCCTTGTCCTTGACGTCCTATATGCCCTCGGCATGATGGCGAGTGCACTGTAATTAATGCACAAATAAATCCATTGAAATAAATGTGACTTTCATTGTCGCTCGCAGTAGTTAATCTAAGTACAAAGAAACGTTCAAAAAATGAGCTAAGTACAAAGAAACGTTAGAAAACGAGCTAAAAACAATGAAAAGTTCAAAAAACGAGATAAGTACAATGGAAAGTTCAAAAAACGAGATAAGTACAATGGAAAGTTCAAAAAACGAGCTAAATACAAAGAACGTTAAATGATTGAAGTACATTTAAATACCGCATAATCTATTTAACGTTATTTACCTTAAGGAGCATGAGACGCTCCAATCTGACATCAGAGAATAACTCTTTTTGATCCTGACAACGTCCTTGCCCATGAAGAAGAGGCGACGACGTTGCTTTAGAAACGGATGTATTGTAACTAGTTTTTTTGACCATGTTCACCAAACTTGGTAAACACAGACATTAGGATTCATTGTGGAAGGCCATATCCATCGGAATGTCATCCTTATTCTAGAGAAGTAACTTCCGTTACTGGGTTCGTTACGGTAAAAAAGAAAAATGGTAATAACGTAACGAACTGGTGTCCACACACACGCAACTATAAATTCTTTCTCTCTCTCTCTCTCTCTCTATATATATATATATATATATATATATATATATATATATATATATATATATATATATATATATATATATATATATATATATATATATATATATATATATTCGTACATTTCGATCTCTCTCTAGTTTTATTTCTTAATTAAGGTCCTCTCAGATCGTTTTAGGAAGCTGTTATAGAGGACCAATGTTCATCCTATAAATCTATCAATAATGGTATTTCCACATGGTTCTGCTTTGTCACCAACTGCTTTTCTATTTTCTACTTTTTAATTTCTGAAAAACAAAGACTCTTAAATTTATTAACTGCTTTGGTTCTACTAATCCATACCTGATCTAAGTCTACTTTGACAAAATCATGAAATCAAACACTTTTAATTTCAGAACCAATCTTTTATGTTTTCTTCGATTTACTGTACAGTTATCATTTGTTCTCATAAGCTGTGTATATATATATATATATATATATATATATATATATATATATATATATATATATATATATATATATATATATATATATATATATATATATATATATATATATATATATATATATATATATATATATATATATATATATATCACTATTTAATCTTTTCATCGTTTACCTTATCCCAAGAGTAACATATATACTTTTACTCAATTCCTCTCAGATTTTCAAAAGACCCTATCTAGATATCCTATCTGAGAATTACCAACCAACAATGCCTTTTTTTCTGGGTGTTGAAACATTCATGATTGTGATTCTGTTATAAATAATCTCTGCCCAACAATTGCTGGAACCCATGGCTGACAGTTACTTTCACTTTTATTTATTTTACTATTTCTGATTACCTTTCAACCAAAAATCACTACATTCCCCTACTAAGTTCCTCCCCACTCCTAATTTCATGCACAGGTGAGTTACTATGAAATCAATGAAAAATTCACCTCTTTTGTTTTTCCTTTCAAACAATTTTCATATTTCTAAAATTCATTCTATTTAACTGGACTATCCACCTCATTCCTCAATAACATTCTTACTATTACAAGATTCCACAATGGTTCTCTGTTTAGTCAAAAGACTTAATTTATAACTGTTCATTTCCATGCTTTATTGAACAGCAAAAGTTGGAGTTAACAACCGGTTGGTTTTCTTGAAATAAAAATAGAGGTTCAGCCAAACAAGCCCCAGCAAAAATATATATAATATATATATATATATATATATATATATATATATATATATATATATATATATATATATATATATATACTATATATATATATATATATATATATATATATATATATATATATATATATATATATATATATATATATATATATATATATATATATATATATATATATATATATATATATATATATATATATATATATATATATATATATATATATATATATATATATATATATATATATATATATATATATATATATATATATATATATATATATATATATATATATATATATATATTATAAAACATCAGAAAACAGGAGACAAAATAAAGCCACAGGAGCCTGTCAAGTTTAAGACTTTCTCATCTATCAAACAGAAGCAGACATATTCCACGCAATTTAATGTTACTACATCGAAAAATGGGAGCAATACAGGATATCCACATTGGCCTATCAAAGAATGTTTCATCTCCAAGCTTCAAAATTTTTTATTTAAAAAAAAAAAAAAATACCTCAATAATAATAATAAAGGAATCAGATACATCACTATTTATTATTAAATAAATGAGTAAAAATATATATATGTTACTCTAATTGGGATGAAGTAAAAGTTTAAGTAGTAATGTGTCTGATGCTAGTAAGGGAGCAGTTGTATTGCATATGAAGGCAAACGATAATAAGAATATGTCACAGTATATGTACAATGAAAAATAAACTGATTAAGAAAAACATTTTTAAGTAAAAAATTATTACAATATAAAAATAATCTTCAGTTCATTTGCAATTTAGGAAAATCATTCATTCTGTACTACACCTGGGAAAATTTCTATTCAAGAAGTATATATATATATATATATATATATATATATATATATATATATATATATATATATATATATATATATATATATATATATATATATATATATATATATATATATATATATATATATAGTATAAAAATGTAAGAGTATTTATATCATATACAAACAACCTCTATTCCAGTCCCTATAAGTACATGCAAAATTTGTTGTATTAAAAGAGGCCATTACAAATAAAAATCTACAAAACATGGCCACAACAATTAACAAACTTACATGAAAGTTAAGAAACAAAATGTTTATTTTTTACATGCTACAACTATTATCCCAGTCTTCAGCACTATCTGCATTATCTGTGCTGTATACAATTTAAATTTAATGAGTATTTTACCAACGCTTGTAACATGCACTACTCTAGTATAATGTTCACAACACTCAACCACTACCACAATTATCAAGAAAGCTAATTAATCATATATATATATATATATATATATATATATATATATATATATATATATATATATATATATATATATATATATATATATATATATATATATATATATATATATATATATATATATATATATATATATATATATATATATATATATATATATATATATATATATATTAAATTCAATAAACATTAAATAAAATATATTATACAAGATATAAGTACAAATATATAATAAGAAAATAACCTTATTATCAATTACATAGTTTATTATACAGATAAAAAAAAGAGAACATATTCTCAATTTCATGATTCTCAGAGTTGTCACAATACTTCTTAGTCCTCTCCCAAGTCATGTTAATATTTTTTTTTAAAACAATGTAAATAATTAAAGAAATCATTTTTAATAAGAATGTTATATGTTTAGTAATAAAGCTATAATAATTATAGCACAGGCTATGGTGACTAATAATTACTATAGCAACTATAGAAATCATTTGCGGAATTGAATTTTTAGTTGTTTGGACTTTCGTATTTTGAAGATTTCACGTTAACCAATCAAAATGCTTGATATTCTTACGCGCGTTTACTATTACCCAATCAGGAATTTAGTTATATTTCTTATGTTGTAGTAAATACATCTAAAGAATCTGATGCTAATAATTTTATATTTGTATATATCTTTTTTGAGAAATAAAGAAATATTGCAGAAAAATTTCTCTCATTAATTAATATTTTATTAGCTTATTTTGTGATTTATAAATGCATTGCAAACCAGACATTTATTTTGTGAATTAGGCTAAGGCCCCTAGTGAGCTTACATCAGAGTTGCCTCTGTAAGAACCGTAGGTAGCTCATATTAATTTGCATTATTAATTCTTCATGATAATTATTTAATGTATCCATTAAATATGTTTTAATCCATAATTTTACATTGACTTTTTAACACATAAACTATTTATTAGTAGCAGTTAGAAACAAGGTTGACATACACAGTATCTTTTTGGATTGAAATTCCTTAAAAATTTTAATGGTGGAAAGTCTGAGAACATGGCCAATCTCTAAAACGACAGCCATGGTAGAAATTTTTATTTATGCATAGTTGTATGTGTAATTTCAATCAAATATAGCTTTATTTCCCCTAGTATTTGTGGATTTATTGTTTTAAAAGTAAGTGTACAGCCACAAAATCTACCTGATTTAAAAATTGTACTTATGAGATAGCAATATGTGATTTTAATACATTTATTGTTAAATTCGTATCAGTAAAATGGGAGAAGTAATATTAAATTTTAGAACAGCTGAAATTTTTAACCTTGAGTGCTTTTTTGAATTGAGGTAGTCTAACAGAAATTTCAATAATTCTCATTGTGTACTAAAATTTTTTTAATTTTTAAACAAATTTAGTATTTAGTAGATATGAGCCAATAATTATTTATGTTGTACTCATTGTTATAAAGTCAATATGTATTCTAGAAGCTTTCAAACACAATAATGAAAAGTTGAAAGTTATATATTGTGAATTAGGAACTGAGAAAGCATGGTCAATATTGATAATTATATCTAAGAAATAATACTTATCAGCCATTTTTGTAGCACTTTTATCATGATTTAGAAGTAAATCTTGTGAAGTCCCGAACAGAACGAGTTGATTAATGAATAAATTTGATCCAACCCTAAGCTAAATAAAAATGTAAGGGTATAATATTATTGCCATTATTCATGTAACCCAACAGTTTAATTTATATTTTTTACATATAACCACTCACTTTTAATTTAATATATTTTTTATATATCACCACTCACGGGCAAAGCCCTATTCAAGGAGGAGGTGTCAGGAAAATAAAAACAAAGAGTAAAATAAAAAAAAAATAAAAACCCCTGCAGGACCCACCTAATGCAAATTTCTTAGGTGAGCACAGACAATGTCTTTAAAGAAATCAAGATTAAATTTAGCAGGAAATACAAAAGATGGAAGAGAGTTCCACAAAACAGAGGTAGCAGGAAAGAAGGAGGCACCACAGCGGACAAGCCTGGAGTTGCCTATGTCCACGCAAAATTGATGCTCAGACAATGCAATCCTTGTGCTACGAGGATGATGTAAAGGTGTAGGGAGATATACTGGTGGATAGTTCCCTCAAGCATTTGCCAATGTAGCATGTATAGAAAAGAGACAAGGCACCAACATTGTGTCGCAAAGATAAAGTGTAAAGTGAATTAGAAAGCGGAATATATATATATATATATATATATATATATATATATATATATATATATATATATATATATATATTATATATATATATATATATATTATATATATATATATATATTATATATATATATATATATATATATATATATATATATATATATATATATATATATATATATATATATATATATATATATATATATATATGAACTGTCTGGGGCCTCTGTCCTATCCCTGGCAAACCCTGGTTATTTTTACTGACCCCAGCCCCGGCTAAAAATCAGAGAAAACTGGGGTTTGCTTGCCGTGGTTAAAATGGCAAATTATGCCTAAGGGGACAGTCCAATTTCAAAAATTGTTTAAATTTTCAGCAGATTCTCCTGAAATTTTCAGTGTAAATTGTTTTTTTCCCAGTGAAAAAAGTCATTTTCTAGCGTTTTTAAGTTTATAATAATTTTTTATTTTTTTTGAAAATTGACCGTTTTTCAAATGAATGGCAGGGCCAAACCACTTTCTGGAATGACCTCAAATTTGGAATATATATTCATAATTCTATGAGCTACAAAAGCTTCTAACAGACTTTTGTTCCCAGAGTTATGGGAATGTTATAAGCCAAGAACTGACTAACAATAAAAAAAAAATTTTTTTAAAAACTTTTCAGACAAAAAAAAAAAAAAAAAAAAAAAAAATACAAATATAACATTTCTTATTTTTGGTGTGTGTATAGAGGAGGGATCGGGCTACAAATTCTTCTCTATGCTTTATTCGATGCGATTCATTGGTTTTGAGATATAGCCTTCAAAAAAGGCTATATCTGATATCAGTTTTATTAAATATTGGAAGACAAGGCTTTTGTTCCATACAAATGTTGTTGATTTGTGCCATGCTACCATCAAGGTTCTTAAGCAGGTCTTTCATAGAATCGTATAGGGAGTTCCAGCGAGTAACACTTGGTGTTACTCGCTGATTTCAAGCGATGTGTTGATTTAGTCAAAGCTCAAGGTTTTTTTTTACATTGGGAGCATTCAATCTTTCCCTTGCACAAGACTCTATTGCCCTCAGTATACTCCTTCTTGGTCTTGACAGACCCATAGTACTTGATAAGATGGGGCCATGGGTGCTCTATGTCATCTTGGCTGCTTTTTTCATGGGAAGTACCAGCAGCATCACACTCAATTTCAGGAGTTGTACTTTGACGACTTTCACGGTTGGTTTGCAATTCTTTTTCCCGTTAAGTACTTATCCATATCTGTTTTATTCCAATTTAAGCACAAAAATACTAAAAAGGTATAATCGCTAATCACAAGTAATCAGTAAACTTAGCATATTGGCTATAATAATAATAATAATAATAATAATAATAATAATAATAATAATAATAATAATAATAATAATAATAATAATAATAATAATAATAACTTTTTATTATATATATATATATATATATATATATATATATAATATATATATATATAGATATTTACTATATTATATATATATATATATATATAAATAAATCAGCAACGAAAAATATATAGTGAAATTGCCTATTAATTGTTCAAGGTTAAAGAAAACGATTTAGTTCGTTTCAAGGAATATTCCTTGTTTGTTTCTTACAGTAACGTATGTAATTCAGTATATATATATATATATATATATATATATATATATATATATATATATATATATATATATATATATATATATATATATATATATATATATATATATATATATATATATAAACAATATCTTTTATTATCGAGGGCAATTTGATATTTTTTAAATATCGATATTTTTTTATATATTGGCATTCCAAGTTTAAGTATTAACTTTTAATTAGCATAAATAGTAAATAAAATTTGGCTGATTAAATAAGAAACTGAAATATAAGCCCAAAATTGATTTTTAAGAAAAATGACGAAGCGCAAATTGGTAAGCGCTATTTTCAAAAAACTTCCGCAAAAGCGCAAATTATTTATATAAGCGCAAAATGCAAAAGCGCACATTTTCAAAATTTAGCGCAAAACGCAAAAGCGCAAAAAAAATATTTAAAGCGCAAACTTCATTTTGCGCTTATGCCCACCTCTGATATATATATATATATATATATATATATATATATATATATATATATATATATATATATATATATATATATATATATATATATATATATATATATATATATAATGGGATGATTAATCAGCATTTTCATTGGCACAATATGCATATTTTTTCTTGATTATCATCAATTTTATGCTGATTATTCTAATGATTGGTTTATAAATCTCTCTCTGTTTAACCTTCTATTGAGAATGAAATGTTATTTAGTAGTAGGGGCCAAATATACATATCAAAAAAATCGTATCACCTCAGAAACTGGATAAATGATTGTTACTGGATTGGAATTTAAGAGCTCTAATTTTAAAGTACTAGGATTTTACATGTCTGCCCATATTCTCACATATTAATTTTTTAAAATCGATGTTCTAAGGATACAGAGTGTCCCACTCACTCTCGGCCCCAGATATGATCTTATAGAAATCAAAGTATCGGTCAAAAGTTAATAAAATTTGTATATACATGAATATTTTCAATGAGTTCATAAGTCATTTGGGTAGCGAGGAACTTTGTACTGGCCATTTTCAGCAGGATTGCATCAGTTGACACAGGTCCAATGTCATCATGTTAGAAATTGAGTCAGATTTCTTCTAATGGTGCATGCTGAAAGTGAATTTATATCGCAACAGGCTACATACTCTCATGCAATTGAAAGACAACATTCGGCAGGCAATTGATGCTGTGACCCACAATATGTTGGTGGAAACCTTCCATAACATGTTAATAGTTAATAGTGATCACTTCCAACACTTGTTGTGATTTCAACACAATTCTCACACACCAAGGTTTGTTTATGGCAAATTTTACTAACTTTATGACCACTTCATCTAAACGCATATCAAGGACCAAGTGCGAATGTTACACCCTGTATTATACTAAATATTAAAATAACTTGTATTTGTACATTTCAAAAAAGAAAAGATAATTTAATTCTTCCTTATAAAAATTGTTAAATTTATTATAATGATGGAAATTTTTAAAATATAGGCCTATTTTTTCAATTTCCTTAACATTGTCATCATCATAGTCTAAAATATTCTTAATTGTCCCATCACACTATATATATATATATATATATATATATATATATATATATATATATATATATATATATATATATATATATATATATATATATATATATATATATATATATATATATATATATATATATATATATATATATATATATATATATATATATATATATATATATATATATATATATATATATATATATATATATTCAGATATTTTATTTAGTAAATAATTTTTTTTCTTTTTTTCTAGAATTTTATTAAACTGGAAACAAATGGAAGTATCCTAGGAATTAGACAATTTTCAATCGTAATTAAATTAGGTATTCATGATTTTGCAAGTTTTATGATAAAAAATTTTAATTTTAGTCATTAAATCTAGCATTATGTTCAGTAAAATGCAAGCAAGTTTTGAAACATTTGAAGATGAACTGCCTGATAAGCATAAAACCTCATTGAAATGCCAAAATACATCATTAAGTTCATTGGCTCCTGAGAAGGATAGCCCTTGCAAATCTCCGACTATTTTATCTTTTGATGCATATGGAAATTTAACGTCAAGTGATGACCCAGATGCTTATAGTCATGAAGTTCCAAGTTTAGCTGAATTTGACTATATTTTGAGCAGTTTTGAGGGTAAGTTACCAGAAGATGGTGACACTAAATTGGGAAAGGATGAAAAAAAATCACATCCTAAGAAAAAAAATGGAGCATTTAAAAAGAAAATATCCAGAATTAGAAGTGAAGTAGTTAGTAGTGAATCGACAACTTCACTGTCTGATACTGAATTAAGACAGGCTTTCAAAAAGGATTTTGACTCTACTTCATTAGGTTTGACTAGTCGTTATGGCAGAACTCGCAAGCAAAAATCAGATGATGGGTTTTTATTTGGAACTTTAAACTTCAATGAGCTGAGAAAGATAACAAGTACCTCTCCCAAAAAAGTCAGGCATTCTTCTTCATCAGATGGCAAAAGTGATTCAGAAATTACTGTTGCAGATGATGATAGTTCAGGAAAAATGTCTCATACTTTTGAAACACTTTCTGCAAATCTTACTAATTACTCTTCTGAAGATGAATTTGTTAGTGCAAACAAAAATAATAGAAGCAAGCCAAAACCGAAAATAAAAAGGAAACGCTCTCTTTCAAATAAAAGTTTAGGAGAGCCAGCACAAAAGAGAGTTGCAGATCACAAAGTTAAAAAGGTTCAAAGCAGAGCTTCAAAGAGAAATAAAAAAGAAAAAAAGCTTGATAATAGTGAAATAAGTAAGCAAGATATATCCCAAGAACAGCCAGACAAAAGTCCCAAGAATGTTACAGACTCAGGTGCTAAATCTACTGATGATGTATTACATAGCAAAAAATGTGATTCAAAAAAGAAAACCTTTATTAATTTAAAGTCAATTGATGATGATGTTAATATAATTAAGAGCTCATTAGCTGCTACTAAAAAGGATTCTCCAAAGAAAGAAATTAAGATTGATAGTGAATTGGAAACAGTAGAAAGTGAACCGGTTAAATCAAGTCTTATGAAGCTAAATGAAGTTAGTATTTGTAGTCAAAGTGAAGAGGAATCAAAAATTAATGAACCAGAGATTCTGAAAATGGAAACCCTTGCTGATGAAATTAAACCCGAAGACACAGTCATAACTAAATATGGAAGGCATATCAAGAAAACTGTTCCTTTAGATGTCTCTTCAATTAAAAAAATTAAAAATGAAATATTGCCAAGTGAAAAATCAGAAGGAAATGCTGCAGTTTTGGAGGAAGTAAGTTTTTTCTTTTTCTTTTCTTTTTTTTTTCACTCTAAACTGTAATGTATTTTGTGCACAAGATTAGTTTGTTTTAAGTTTCCATACAAAAGTTTAAATCTGATATTGGAGTAAATCGAAACTTTTACTTAAGGCTGCGAAGCTGGTACATATTTTTTGCCAGCTCTAACTCTGGCTTTACTTCAATCATTTTAAAATTGACCAATTCTGAATCTAGCTTCATCATTTTAAAATTATGCAGTTTCAGCCCAGCCTTAAAATTTTTTTTGCTCTGGCTCCACCTAAAAACTGTTTTAGAGTTTGAGTTACTATTAATTGATATTTCAATATCTTTAATTGTACTAAGCAAAGAAATTTAAAACATTTCTATTTGAATTTAAGTTTTTAACATATATTGAAAATTAAATTTCATATTAAGGTTGCAGCAATTTCATTTAAAATTGAGTAAAATCCCACATATATATATATATATATATATATATATATATATATATATATATATATATATATATATATATATATATATATATATATATATATATATATATATATATATATATATATATATATATATATATATATATATATATATATAATTTCTTTTTAGGAATTTTTAGATATAGTGAATACAAATGATTTGGAAATTGAAAAAGAATTCCCATGTCAATACTTCACTGGTGACTTAGTGTGGGCTTATTTGAAGGGAAATCCTGCTTGGCCTGGAATGATTACTTATCCTAGAAATGAATCAAGTTTCACAAAATTCAAAATGAGTAAGCATTTATCCCAAATATAGTTCATATATATATATATATATATATATATATATATATATATATATATATATATATATATATATATATATATATATATATATATATATATATATATATATATATATATATATATATATATATATATATATATAGGTTCAACATCAAAACAAACTCAAAGGACCAAGAATGTATCATGTCCAATTTTTTTATGACAACCATCAGACTATGTGGGTTTCCTCATATTCAGTTATCCCCTACAAAGGAATGGATGATCTTATTTCATTCTATGAAGATCTCAAAGCAAATGTTAGTCATTTAATAATATAATTCTTAAATAGTATATATATATATATATATATATATATATATATATATATATATATATATATATATATATATATATATATATATATATATATATATATATATATATATATATATATATATATATATATATATATAATCATTTACTTATTTTAGACAAAAAACGTTTCTAATTGGAAAACTGTTGAGAAAAATTTCTTTAAACTTTCTTCCAAAATGACTTCATTATTTTCATTGAAAAGCAAGAGTGTTAAATCTTTGAATTGGTACAGAGCAGTTAAAGAAGCGGATTCGGCTTTTATTCTTGAAAGGTACAAGATACATTTTTTTTTTTTTTTTTGTAATTTAAATCAGTTAAAGTTGGTAGTAGTGATATACAGAGTAAATTTTTGCATCCATCCAAATTCTTGTTCATCATTATAGTAAAATATAATAAATTTTAGTACTAGTTTTTTTTTTTTTAAAATAAAGAATCCCCCACCTCCTCCATATATATATATATATATATATATATATATATATATATATATATATATATAAATATATATATATATATATATATATATATAATAATAATAGTAAATTTTGTTTAAATCACAATGGAAATTATGAATTAGGTATGCAAAATATTTTTTTAAAAATTTAGTAATAAAATAAATGATTTTATCATGCAATCATCTTTGTTTCTTCTTCCTCATTAATTCTGACCCATAGCAGGAAAAAAAAAATAAATTCCCGTTTCGGTTTTTCTGGTTTCCTTTATTCTAGATTCTTCTGACAGCACCAGTGCTATTTAACCATCTGCTGAAGATGAACTTTTCACGCAATCATTTTCTTCTAATTTTCCTTTTCAAAGATTCCAATCAGTTTTTCTCAATGTCTCTCCTTGTATTTACAAATATGTTATTTCTGATCTCTTTGAGCTTAATACTAAGGTGTTTCATGCAAATGGTATCCCTCCTGTGGTTTTTAAAACCATTGCTTCCTGACTTTCATATTGCTTATATAAACCTTTGTCTATGCCTATCAACTTTTAATTCCCTTCTAGCAGGAAGTGTACACCTATTCAACCAAAAAAAAGAAAAATGAAAATAAATAAATGAATAAAATATTGACACTATCTACTTAACTATCATTCTTTCTTTTTAATCCATATTTTATTTTATTTTTATTTTTTATTTTTTTGTAATCTATTCTTAACAAGACGATTTGGAAGCATTTTAATTCTTTATCTCCAATAACAGTATGACTTCTGTATGGAATGCTGTGCCTGGTGATCTTTCCCTTTTCTTTGATTATTGGTTCTCTTTGATATTTGTTTTATCCTTGTTTCGGGATGCTGGACATGTTGAAAGCTTTTGATATAGAGTCTAGCCCAAAACTTGGATACAAAATTCTCTTTTTTTTAATATATGTTCATCCTTTTCTTTGTAACCTTTCTGGCTACTCGGAGGAAAAATAAATATAATTAGTGAGTAAAATAATAATATTAGGTATACTAATGGTACTTTCTTAAAGATACATTGTTTTATGGATGTGCTAGTTGAAGAAAATGAGGTGGAAGGTTTAAAAAACTGGGAGTTAGGATTTTGCCTGAGAGAGAGGGAGATTCTAGGGTAGGGAAAATTATACGGAACACTTTGTTAAAGGTGTTGATTGGTTTAACTATCTGAAGTTGAATTGTAATATAATTTACTGGGGAAGAAATTAAGAGGAAGATAAATATAGCCATATAGATCTATTCGCTCTATATAAAAAAAAAAAGAAAGAAAGAAAGTACAAAGAAAGTTTCATTAAATAATACGCAAATGATAAACATTATGTATTGATTTGAATCATGAACCACTTCAGAAAATATGTCAAATAAAATTAGTCCATAGGCGGCTGATAATGAAGTTTTGGAAAAGTTTGTTGAAAGTTTTGTAGACCGAAAGTAATATATTGCTTATGCTGAAAGAATGAATAAATATCATAATAAAGCAGATTAGACCAATACAGCTCTTGTTTTTCTGACTTATGAGAAGAAAAGCCAAAAGGCGTATCGCTGGAATTATTTGGAGGAAAATGATGGGTTGTTAAAATGTAAAAACTGTATGTGAAAGAAAGTTAATAATTGAGAAAGCAAAAGAAAAAGATAAAAAAGGAACATTTTTATTTTGTCAATGTCCAGGTGTGTGTATATATATATATATATATATATATATATATATATATATATATATATATATATATATATATATATATATATATATATATATATATATATATATATATATATATATATATATATATATAATTTTTGTTTCTAAAGGTACGAAAGAATTCAACATTTTAAGCCACCTGAGGTTGAAAAATCTAAGAATAAGAAAAACAAAACAATTGCAAGTAAATCAGAATCAGTTCATCCTGCTTCCAGACTTACCAATATTTCCAATAGTAATATTAATGTCGGCAACAATAATAATAATAACACCAAAGGCGAAACAAATTCCAACAAAAGTAAATCTAGTGATGATTTTTCTGGCTTTGATGAAGATTCATCATATGAAAGAAGGAAAACCAAAAGAATGAAATTAGAAAGTAAAGTAAAGCGAGGAGACTTTGAGGTATATTTACAAAAACATTTAGAATCAACTATACAAACTTCAAACATTAGTAGAGAAAAAGCTAAAAAGTTACTACAGAAAAAGTGGAATAAGTTAACTCCAGTACAGAAACTAAGATATAAGTCTAAAGTAAGTTATAATCCTTTGAGTTCATGTGATACGGACGATAGTAGTTCTGATTTGTCAACTAATTCATCAAAATCTAAAAAAAATTCTTGTGAAGATGAACTACATGAATCTGTAAGAGGGACTTACAGAGTCGCAAGAAATGAGAAAGTTTGTATAGTCTGTGAGTCTGTCAGTAAAAAATCCGGAACAGATATGGTAAAATGCAAAGGTTTATGCGGATCTCTTTTCCACCTTTCTTGTATTGGACTTGATACTCAGCCAGCGGGAGAATTCAAGTGTGTGGAATGTCTCTCAGGAACCTTCAAATGTTTCATCTGCAAGTCTTCTGAAGGTTCGAGAAATAAGTGTTCTGTCAATCTTTGTGGTAAATTTTATCATGATGACTGCTTAAAAAAATGGCCACAAGTATCAAGATGTACTAATTCCAGGCAGGTGGAGGTAAGATATATATATATATATATATATATATATATATATATATATATATATATATATATATATATATATATATATATATATATATATATATATATATATATATATATATATATATATATATCGCTCTAATATTTTCTATTCAAAATTTGTTTAATACTTCTAATTTATATCCTTTATATTAAATCAGAAATTCGTGTGTCCACGTCATGTTTGTCACATGTGCGCAGCAAATGCAGATGACATGAATGACCCAGCAGCTAGAACCCCTCCTTTCACTCGGTGCCTTCGATGTCCTACCACATACCATACAGGTAACAAGCTCTTGTCTCATTTAAAAATAAATATGGCGCAAGTAAATTTACAGGTTAAATAAACACTAAAGCCTATTTTGAGAGTATATATATATATATATATATATATATATATATATATATATATATATATATATATATATATATATATATATATATATATATATATATATATATATATATATATATATTGTGCATGAGCATGCATGTTTGATTGGTTAAAAATTTATTTAGACCAAGAGACGTTATACATTATTACTTTGAAAACTAGATACTGTACATCGTGTTGATAATTGGGTATCGCCTCTCATATGTGATATGTATCGTATGGTACTATATTATAAACAAATATTATTTTTATACTGGTTTGTATCATAAATGATATATCAAAAGCTGAAGAACTATTAGGAATTGGAACAGTACATCATGAAAATTCACAAATCTTAATTTATTCAATAAAAAATTTTTTTTTTTTTGGCATTGACAAACGTTACAGAATGACACGATTATTATTATTATTATTATTATTATTATTATTATTATTATTATTATTATTATGTTATTATTATTATTATACAGCTAAGGAAACTAGAATGGGAAATATATGGTTGAATTGCTTTTTTTTTTTTTTAAAGTCATTTTTTTAGTAAAAATATATATATATTTTATAATCATATTTAAATTTCTCATTGCAAAGTTATTGAATGAGAAAACTTGAGGTTTATATATTTAAGAAAAAAATAATAATGAAAATAATAATCCTATAATCAATGTTATGTCCCACAAACTAATCATCTTTTGAAATATTTTAATCTTAGTTTTATTGCTTTGTAATTCAATTTGTTTCCTGAAAATGTACAAAGTTGGGGAGAATGAACTGATGTCATTTAAAGAAATTTAAAAAAAAATTTTTATTTAATTTATTAGTTGTTTTCCAGGGTTATACTAAAAAGGTTGCCGTGAAATCATGTGGAAATACCTAGAGCATTGAAAGGAAAATACTCACAAATTTTTATTGTTATTGTAGGAGAAACGTGTGTTGCTGCTGGTGTTGAAGAAGTTAGTCAAAATTATCATATTTGTACAAAACATATTCAGCTCGCTAAACCAACTAATCATCACTTCAATGTGAACTGGTGTTTCTGTTGTTCTAAGGTATATATATATATATATATATATATTGAACCATGAATCATATTTATCTGATCTTAGTTGTCAGTATCTTTCATTGTAAAAAAAGTCTATTGCATAGTTAAGTATTATTACTTTAAGTGATTACAATATATATATATAATATTTCTCTTAATTTAATTTTCGGAAATGTAGGGTGGATCTCTTCTCCTTTGTGATCAGTGTCCAGCGGCTTTCCATGCAGAATGTTTAAATATAACAGCCCCAGATGGCGGATATGTTTGCGAGGACTGTGAAAATGGAAAATTCCCAGTTTATGGAGACATTGTTTGGGTTAAATTAGGACAGTATAGGTAAGTAATATTTTATTGAGCAAAGTTTTTAAATTGCTCATTGGAAATTTTGAGATGTTATTACCGAGAATTATATTCTTATAGGTGGTGGCCTGGAGAAGTTCTACACCCTAGATACATTCCTGATAATATAGAGAACTTACATCATGTACAAGGAATGTTTTGTGTTCACTTCTTTGGTTCTGATGATTATTATTGGCTTAATCGGGGCAGAACATTTCATTATCAAGAAGGGGTAAGAAATTTTTAACCAGTTTCCTGTCATATTTTTTTTTTTAGCAGAAAATGTTATTAAAAACTATGAAAGCTTATTTAAACAACTTAAACTTATAAAAACAATTTGACATTGTTGTATAAAATAATGTAAAAATTTATAAAAAATTTAATCTGCAATATAGGATCAAGGTTCTAAAGGTACCACAAGTAAAATGCTTGAACAGAAATTTCAAAAAGCACTTAATGAAGCTGTTGTAGCTTATAGAAAGCAGAAAGAAAAAAGAGAACTTCAGGAGCAGAATCGGTCTTTGAAAGGCAACATGGTAAGTCCTTTTGCAACATTTTGAAAATTAAAATATATTTTTTCTATTAATAGGAGCCAAATATTTTATTTTTTTTTATCCCTGTATATTCAACTCTTTTTCAGATAGGTTGTTGGGTAAAAGTAGGATATGTTAATAATTTTTTCTTATTAAACCCACTACAGCATGAAAAAAAAAATTAAAAAAAAATCAAAATTTGGCAAATATAATATTTCGTATATATCAAGTTTCTTTTTCTGGACTGGGTAAAGGCTACCTTGCCACAGCATCTTCATACTCTCTCTAAAAGAAAAGCCTCACCATTAATTATTTCACCACTGTTTAGAATGCAATGATTTTTAAGTAATATGAATAATTGTGGTTTGAAGTTATATCTTTTTCTTTGTAAATAATTTATAATTTTCAATATTTTAATAATTATTCTTCCAGAAGCCACCCCCTTATGTTAGAATTGACACAAATAGGCCAGTAGGAAGTGTTCGTTTAGGGAAACTGGATCCTTCTACCGTTACTAAGTGTGACTGTGACCCGTATTCAGAGAATCCATGTGGATCAGATGATAAATGCATTAATAGGATAAATATATATATATATATATATATATATATATATATATATATATATATATATATATATATATATATATATATATATATATATATATATATATATATATATATATATATATATATATATATATATAAAATAATTTGTGAAACAATAAAATTAAAACAACTATTAATAGTAAAATATTAAACTAAAATACTTGTAAAAAAAGTTGAAAATATTAAACTGTAAAAATTTCAATAATATTGACATTAAAACTTTACTTGGTTTATTTAAATGAATATATATATCATTAGCGCGCACGCGCATCAGTAGTAAAATTACGCGTCAGCAATATATTTTTAAGACCATATTAATCTTGATTTTCTACGGAAAACATCTATTAAAACTATTGTGATAAATTTTAAAAAGTTTAAACTATTGAAACGTGTTAATTAATTGTGTCTAGTTAAGTTAATATTATTTATTATTGATTCTCATTAATAAAGTAATATATCAAGATTCATTTCTTAATAAAACTATAAAATTTAATTAATCAAAAAGTTATAAGTAGGCCTTATTTAGCCTAAACCAGGGTTTAATGTTCTAGCGCTGGAAGGTTGAATTTATGGTGGGTGATTTAGGGTCTAAAACTTTAGCATTTAATTATAAAAGAATTTCAACTAAAGGTAAGAATTTAACTAAATTTAACATTAGCAATATAAAATTCTTACAATATATATGCCGATGACTTCACTCTTTATTACTCCTTTAAATTTGTTCCCAACAGCAGGAGGGTGGTGACCTCTGAGCAACTAACCTCTGATCTTTCTTATATTTCAAATTGGGACAGAGAAAACATGGTCGTTTTTAATATCTCAAAAAACTCAATTCCTCCATCTATACTCGACACAACTTTCCACACAACTATGACATCTTCAAAAACATATAACTCAAACCTTCATTTGTCCTAAATATTCTTTGTGTATCTTTTTCTCCTGATCTTTCATGGAAAGATCACATTACTTCTCTTTCTAAACAAGCTTCTAAGAGGTTGGGTGTTCTGAAGCGCCTTCAGAGTATTTTTACTCCACCCAAGTTGCCTTTTCTTTATAGGGGTTTTGTTTGCCACTGTATGGAGTGTACTTCATACATCTGGGATAGTTCCACTCATACAGCTCTCCTTGAAAATGTGGAGTCTAGAGCTTTTCATCTAATAAACTACTCTCTTACTAACTCTGCAGTCTTTTTCTTCCTGTCGAATTGTTGCGTCACTCTCTTTATACTATCGCTATTACAACGGACACTGCTCTTCTGAACTCTCCCGTTGCATACCACCTCCATTGAGAAGAGCTCCTGCAACACGTCTTTCTCTACACGGTTTCATCCTTTCTCTGTCCAACTTTCTGACCCCAAACTTAACAGCTATGCTCAATCTTTCATGTACTCTACTTCTATGACATCATGTACTCTTTTGGAACTGGTATAAGTTGCTATTCTGAGCCTGATATTCAACAAAAACAGGATTGCAAAAAAAAAAATGCAGCATTTATATTACGTAATTATATTGAAAATAAACTAATTTTTCCAGATAAATTATATCATTAACAAATCGTATCCAACTTTTTGGCTTGAACTTAACAAAAGCCATTATCATGAGTACTGGAAAAACAAAAAATAAATAATTAAAAAATATAAAACAAAATAAAATATATAACATGAAAAATAAAAATCCATAAAACATTTTAAAGAAAATTGCTCTAATACAACGTGATAATAGTAACATGTCAAATGATAGCGGAGGCAACAATGCATAAGTTGTTCATAGGTATGATTATAGGGGGGAGGGGGCGAAATAGACAAATATTTTAGTATAGTTTTTTTTTTTTTTTTTTTTTTTTTTTTTTTTTCCTTCTTCTCTTCTATCCTTCCTGCAAGCAACTACCTGTGAATAGTTCATGCCTTGTTGCTTCCGATATCACTTTGACTTTTGTTACTTTATTATCATGTTGTATTAGAGCAATTTTCTTTAAAACGTTTTATGTGATTTTATTACTTTTCATGTTATATATTTATATTTATGTTGACATTTTTATTGATTATTTATTTTCTGTTTTTCCAGTTAATGTCTTTAGTTTAAAACTGAAACGTTGGATACCATTTGTTAATTATATAATTTGTTAAGTTTATTTTTAATATATGTAATATAAATGCTGCATTAATTTTTTGCTATATATAATATATATATATATATATATATATATATATATATATATATATATATATATATATATATATATATATATATATATATATATATATATATATATATATATATATATATATATATATATATATATATATATATATATATATTAAAAATTGGATTTCTAAAGGCCAAGCAAATTGTATTACCTATATATGACTTTTGCCCACCAGAGGAGAAAAAAAATTATAAATGGTATATATATATATATATATATATATATATATATATATATATATATATATATATATATATATATATATATATATATATATATATATATATATATATATATATATAATATATATATATGAGTGAATAAAATTAAATTTGATTATTTATTTATTTATTTTTTTAAATTATATTTCATATTTTTATAAGATGGTTTTTATTGTTTAAATTTGTAATTTTGTTTCTTCCCTTCAAGATATTTTATGAATGTTTAATATTTGTCTACTGCTTCAGAATGCTCATGGTTGAATGCATTAAAGAAGTGTGTCCGGCGAAGGAGAGGTGTAATAATCAAAGGTTTCAAAAGCGACAGTACCCAAATGTGTTTCCTTTCAAAACTCAAGCTCGAGGATGGGGCCTTAAAACCAAAGATTTTATCAAAAAAGGTATGTAAAATAATTAAGACGTATAGGTATTAAAAGTAAATTATTTGGATACAAAAACTCGAAGTATGTTCTCTTAATTTTATAGCATCAATATGCATTGATATAATTTTTTAAAATTATTTATGTAGGGAAGTTAATAGAAAAACATAAATTTCCTATTTTTTTTGTTCAGGATCATTTGTTATTGAGTATGTTGGTGAATTAATAGATGAAGCCGAATTCCGTCGTCGTATTGATGATATGCATGAATGCAAAGAACAAAATTATTATTTTCTTACAGTAGAAACAGATCGTATGATTGATGCAGGGCCGAAAGGAAATCTTGCCAGGTAATGTATTTAATGAACTCTCCCTACTGCTGTTTCCTTTTTTAAGGTTTGCGTTTATTTTAAAGAACTGTCCTTGAGAGTTGATACTGTCCATACTCCTTTAAGTTTACTTTAATTTTGAGTAATGTCAGATTTTTAGAAGAAAAATTTTTTTTTTTAAAAATGCAATATAAGTTATGTAAAGTTTGTTTGGCCATCAAATGTATCACATCTGAACTGCAGATTTTGTGTTGATAATTTATTTAACTCACTCTTGCAATATTGATGACTATTATTTAAAGAGCTTGCACAGGACGCCTTTCTCAGGAGAAAATAAACAGTGAAATGAGTAACAAGCATCCCCTCCTGTAAATTTTTTAATTAAATATATGTTTAATTAGGTTTATGAATCACTCCTGCCAACCAAATTGTGAAACACAGAAATGGACAGTTGGAGCAGACACCCGGGTTGGGCTGTTTGCATTAGAAGACATTCCAGAAGATTCAGAATTAACTTTCAACTATAATCTGGAATGTGTTGGAACGGAAAAGAAGATTTGTAATTGTGGAGCTCAAAACTGCAGTGGTTTCATTGGTGTTAAAGTACAAAAGGTACTTAATAATTTTTAAGATAAATATTCTTCTGCTAATAGCTTTTATTCTGTATATATATATATATATATATATATATATATATATATATATATATATATATATATATATATATATATATATATATATATATATATATATATATATATATATATATATATATATATATATATATGATGGGACGATCAAGAATTTTTTGACGATGAAGCTGAAAAAGTTTCCATTATTTTAATAGATTTAGCAATTTTATAATAAAGAAGAATTAAATTCTCTTTTCTTTTTTCTTTATTCAATGTGTAAACATGTAATTTTAATATATAATATAATACATTGTGTCCCACCCGCTCTCGGCCTCAGATATTCGCTTACAGATTTCATAAGTATTGATCATAAGTTAATAAAATTTGCTACGAACAAACCTTGGAATCATGAAAGGTCACGCGACAGTCCTTCTTGTACGAAAGTAGATCCTATGAAGATTGGGTCATTTCCAAGGTACTTTGGCCATCAAGGTCGCCTGACCTTACCCATCCGAATTTCTTCCTATGGGGCATGTTGAAAGAGAAAGTGTATCGCAACAAGCTACGTAATCTCATTCAACTGAAAGATAACATTCGTTATTTAATTGACGCTGTGACTCCCAATATGTTGACCTTTCGAAACCTGGAATAGAGAGATTGCAGGCATGCCTTGATGCTAATGATCACTTCTAACACTTGTGATGTCAGCATGATTCTCATTCAAAGTTTTGTTCGCAGCAACTTTTATTAACTTATGACCACTATTTAATATCTATAAGCTCATATCTGGAGCACCTTGTATCTTCTGAACATTAATTTAAAAATTTTTAATATATGAAAACACGGACAGACGTGCAAAATTCTAGTACTTTAAATTTAGAATTCTTAAATTGCGATGCAGAAGCAATCTTTTCTGTAGTTTCTGAGGTAATTCGATTTCTTCTTGGAGATATTATTGTACCTCACAACTATACAGAATTTCACTCTCAATAGAAGAAGGTGGAGCAGCGGTATTTATAAGTCAATATATGCATATTAATCAGGAGAAAATTGACGATGACGGTTGATAAGAAATAATATACCGATTTTTGAAGATTACGATTAATCGTTCCATCGATAATATCATATAAACAGTATATATATATATATATATATATATATATATATATATATATATATATATATATATATATATATATATATATATATATATATATATATATATATATATATATATATATATATATATATATATATATATATATATATAGATTGATGCCACTGGAGGTCTAAAGAAACTGGAAAATGGATTGAAGAAGAAGAAGAAAGTAAAGAGAAAAAGGACCGAAAAGGATTCAGAAAATGAATGTTTTCGATGTGGTTATGAAGGCGATTTAATTTTGTGCGATGTTGCAAAATGTCCAAAAGGTTATCATTTAGATTGCCTTGGCCTGAAAGAGTTACCGAAAGGTAAGAAGTCTTTGTAAATAATGTAAATTTATTGTAATGGTGTGAATTATTTGTTTTGTAAATAATGTAAATTGTGATTGGGTGAATAATTAACAAATTATCATTGCCATTGTGAAAGTTAAGGCTTGTTGAAAAATTTATTTTTAGTGCAGTTTGAAATACGTAGATATTCTTGAGTAACCAGAAGCATTTAAAATGCTTTGTATTCACTTAGACTCTCCATAAAGACGCTCACTTAAGCTCTACATAAATCCTTTGGATATGAAATTTATCAATATTGTGAGTTTGCCACATAGTATTCATAAATTGAAATGTGAATGTTAGAGTTTTTAGGAATTTCCAAGGATGCGCAAATGATACATGTTAGCAGTTCATTTTTGAGTAAATGAAGTGATAAAGTCTAGTGAGGCCGAATATTTGTAAGTTTATAAATAAATATAAATAAAAAACTCAAAAAACTTTTTGAAATAGACTTTTTAATTGTAATTTAACTTTATTGTTATTAAAGTGTAAAGATATATAGTATCTTCATTGACTTCATTATTTTATATATTAATTGCATCTATTACAATATCAGTAGTGGAAGCAAAAGAAATAAATTTTGATTATGAATATTTCTTGGACATAAATTCCTTCCCGAACAAAATTAACGCAGAACATGAAATTTAGTATTAGGTAGCCAACTATGCTATTAGGATTAGGTTGTATTGTGTTTATAGTGATCCATACAAAACACAGGTAGGTTTAAACTAGGAAACCACAAATTTACCAGTATGTAGTACACGCCATGCTCAGCCAAGTACATATCATTCTCTGTCAGAGTGCAAATCGAACTCCAAAGGATTCCGTAGTCACGCTAGTGTGTACAAATTGCAGTGTCAGTGTTTTCATTTGGCATAGAGTGCCTGCAAAATGAAGAGAG
The DNA here is from genome assembly GCA_009176605.1 of Armadillidium nasatum. Taxonomy (NCBI): domain Eukaryota; kingdom Metazoa; phylum Arthropoda; class Malacostraca; order Isopoda; family Armadillidiidae; genus Armadillidium; species Armadillidium nasatum. The sequence continues at coordinate 30,236 of SEYY01002171.1, read as the reverse complement.
AGAAGAAGCGAAGAGAAACTTTCGATCAGGGTTATTACTCGATGGAAATTGTATAATGGCGAATGGAGGAATGTACTATTCACTGATGAGCTTCAGTTGCACTACTTGTACCAGACCGACGTCAGCCAGCTCGGATATCTTCAGAAGAGTTTTTTGTCCATTGCAACATTTCTCCAACGGTCCCTTTCGGAGGATATTCTTTAATGGTGTGGACTGGTATTAGTTTGGGAACCCGCACTTAGCTGCATATACCGGACAGTGGAACTTCTCAGCAGAAAGATATGTGGACAATATCTTTGATATATGTAACACCTTTCTTACTTTTCATTGACGAAACATTATTACTCCATGACAATGCCAGACTGCAGTAGTGGTTCACCTATACCTCAAAGAAGTTGCAATTACCTTTTGCCCATACCTTCGAAAAAAGCAAAGATGGGAATCAATAGAACATCTTTGGGATATGTTGGAGAGGCGTGGCAGAACTCGGACACATTCCCCGTTGACACGCAGGGAATGGCAGGCATAGTGACAGAGTGGAACAACATCCCTCAATACGCTATCACTAGGATAGTTTCAACAATGCTTAAAGAGTGATTTCTTTAATATGGTTAAAGTTAGTCTTGTCTCTCTAAGTATCACATTCCAATTATTAAGGGAAGTGTACAATAAAAAAAAAAAATTAAGAGTTTTGGATTTTTGATGTCCTTACAAAATTCTAAAACTATACAAAATTATTTTCCTTACCTCTGCTTTAAATTATACTTATTTTTTAAAACTTTATTTACACTGGAAGTAGCAAAGCAATATAAGTTATTTCCTCTTTAGGAATTTTTAAATGTTAAATTTGGCTATTGTAAGAGTGATTATATTTTATAAGTATTCGAATTAGCAAGGAAACATTGCAAAAATTAATAAAATTCAACTATAAAGAATTTTTTTTTTGTTTTGTGAGCCAACCCTGTCATTTTGTTAATTTTTAAATTGTTATTTTATGAAATATATTGCTAATTTAAAATATAATCGATTAGCTTTAAGATCCTATCAGTAATCAAAACTATAGAACCCTACGAACATTTGACAAAATAAGTTAGGAAAACATTGAAAATATAAGCAGACATTTCTAGTTCCAAATTAAGAGGCTCAGTAACACGATATGTCAATAATTTTTGCGAAAATAAATAAAAATTTGCCAGTCCTGAACTCAACTCCGACATTGAATTTGAATTGGAAATTCTATCCCTTTATGAACCATTGTAGTGATTACTTTTGCTTTTCTATGTTACTGTTGAAATAGGAAAGTGTGTTTACGGGAACTAAATTGTAGGTTTAATTTTTCTTTTAATACTATGATCAGTTTTTATCATTTTAACTTCGGTTATAATTTCTCTATTTAGTTTATATAGCCGTCACATTATTGACTTGTACCAAAGTGATTTTGATGTTTCCTATTACAGGAAAATGGAGTTGTCCATGGCACCATTGTGACGAATGTGGTTCTCGATCTGTTAACAAGTGTGTAATGTGTCCCAATTCTTACTGTAGATTCCATTCAAATGAAAAGTTTAATCCACTGCCAGGTTTTGAAAACGTTTGCTTGGATCATTGTGCAGAGGATTTAGAGGCGGTGAGTTTGGTATTGTAAATTCCATTTAGTACTTACATTGTTCGTATACTACGTAGTCTTTTGTTGGTAATTTAAAAATTTGCTCTATAACCTAAGTTGAGAATTGATTTGGAACTGAATAAATTCATTGGAAATTTTTTTTCAGCTTAGGGGTCGGATGAAAGCGGAAACGAATTATCAACAGAGCGAAGACAAAGTCCGGATGTGCCAACCTGAAAACACGCCAAAAATAATGGTAGTCATCAAAGACAGTATTCCAACTTCAAGAGAGGTTTCTCTTCAATCGCAAAAGGAAAAGAAAAGTTTAGACCAAATAAATTTAAATTTACCAAAATCAAAAGAAAAAAGTGCAGTTAGTAAAAGCCGACAAATTGAGAGAGCTTTGAAAATAGTCGTTAATAATAACAACAACAACAGTAACGCTGGATCTAAGTCAACTAAATTGAAAATTGCTAAAAGACAAAAGGAAAATATGCTCAGTGATGGTAAGAAAGATCCAGTTAAGAATGAAATTCCTTCAAATGACTTAAGAAATTTACGAAGTAAAGTTAAGAACAGAGATACAAACTTGAGGTAAAATGGGCACATTTTGATCCGTGTAAAAATTTCTATATTTCCTTTCACAAAAAGATTAAAAATGAAATTTTTCGGTTTCAGTGAAGTTCTCTTACGTTATAAACGAAATTTTTTAAGCTACCTAGTCTCTTGTGTATATTTATTATTTTTTAGTTTTAATTAAATTTTTTATATTTACAGTAGTAGCTTGAGAAACGAATCAATTGTTAATAATGTATATTTATTTGTTCATAAGTTTTTAGGAAATGATACACAGAAAAAATAACTTTTGATAATCTAATGTTTAAAACTTCAAATTTTTATGAATAAAAGTTATAAAACTTGTTAAATCGTATCTTATTATTCTTATATTAACGATAACTTGAATTTGTATTCGTCTGTCTTCATCTCTCAAGAAGTCTGAAAATAAAATAACCAAAATTAGAAAGTAATGTTGAAAGAAAAATTGTCAAATTTAAGTTTCAGAACTTAAAACTAAATTATTTATTTACCAAACATTAATGCATTACATTCACACAATTTTATTTTATTTTGGAGAAATAAATGATCTAAAAGGAAAATAATTCACTTACAAAAGCTGCCTTTAAGGCTTGGTCCACATCATTAATTAAATCCTCCGAATCTTCTAAGCCGCAAGACAGCCTAATGAGTCCATCCGTTATATTTAATCTAGCTCTTTCTTCGGGACTCACTGATGCGTGTGTCATTAGAGACCTAGAAACAATATTAGTTTAATTGAAATGGATATTGTCCCTCGCAAAAAGTTTTATATCCAATTGCTTCTCTGCAATAATTTAAAATACAAAACTTGCAATGAAGCTTTATATTTTTACTTACACACTTTAAGTGCTTTAATTATGAACATGCTTCATCAAACCAGGTTTTAAATTTTCCAAGCAGTTAATAACCTTTCTAATATATTTATTGAAAGAAGCTTTGAAATTTATTGTTTTAAGCTTACAAGAGTAATTTTATAATTACTATTACACAAGTGAACTTAAATCTCTCTCAATACATAATGGTATATACAATTTTCTGGAGAAGAACAAGTGTTTGTTTTATTGAAAGTAGTAATTAAAATATTGAAAATCTTTTAACATTTTAAAATTAATTTTCAACTATAAAGGTATTCTTCAAGTATTTTTACATGTTAAAAAAAAGCAAATCTTTACTTACGGTAACTCGGCTAAACTGTCGAAACCTCCAAGGCTTTCTGCGAGGGTAAACATTTTAATGTGCTTGAAAAAGTTTCTCGCTACTTCCAAATTGTTTCCTTTAATATAAAATGTGATCATTCCTGAATGTCCATAGCTTTGTTTCTTGGCGAGCTATATATATATATATATATATATATATATATATATATATATATATATATATATATATATATATATATATATATATATATATATATATATATATATATATATATATATATATATATAATATATATATATATATATATATATATATATATATATATATATAATATATATGACTTTAAATGTTTAAAGATTTATCTTTATATTTATAATAAAAATGTTCAAAATATCATTAAACAACAAAGAGCGAAATGTTGTTGTTGTGTGTTTGTGTGTGTGTGTGTGTTTTTTTTTTTTTTTTTTTAATTAAGGCAAAAAAAAAAAAAATTTTTTTTTTTCAAATATCAAGAATATATTCCTGCAGCTCAAAATATTTTTAAAAGTATTTACAAAGCTTAAGTAATATTCACGTAAATATTCCTTAATATTTTATTCCTCTTTTAGTAAATTTTTCAGAATCGAAAAAAACTAATCTGATCATCCATACCCTTAAAACGTTTGGCAGGTGGTTTTAAAACTAAAGTAACTACGGTGTACTTATACAGATATTGGATGTAATAAAGGTACTCGGTTTGGTTCTTAGAAAGTCTTTAAAGTTTCCATTTTCGGTAAATTGCAAAATTTTTAAATTTTTAATAAGAATAAAGGCGTTCACAAAATTAAATTTTAGACAAAGACAAAATTTTTAATACATTGTCTTAAAAGAAATTCTACATTAAACTTGCCTTTCATACAATAAGGAAAAATAATTTCTTTACTTATGCAGCTGTACATAACTGTGTACAGAGGTGGCTGTTTATCTTCCATATCCACGGATTAAATAAACGCAAATTTAAAGACAATACTGAGCACAAAATAGAGTAATAAACACGCGGATTGAAGTAAAATCGTTTTGACTTACCGTCGTCATCTTTAAAATCTCGGCAACTAAAAATCTTATTAAACAAAAGTTTAAGTTTTATATTTTAATCTATTTAAACTTGTTTGCTGTATTTTGAATACTATAGAATTAAAATTGCTATTTTTAACAAAAAAAAAGTACACAAACCTCATGTTGAGGATGAGATGGAAGTCCTGGATGGAGAACTTTCTCAACGTACGGATGATTCTCTAAAAATTTGGCAACAGCAAGACCATTTTCCATATGCTTCTTCATTCTAAGAGCAAGAGTTTTCAATGAACGATTAACTAAATAGCAGTCGAATGGAGAAGGCACAGTGCCAACGGCATTTTGCAAAAACCGTAATTTTTCTTCGTAAATATCACTATTGGTACAAGCTGCACCCATTATCACATCGGTATGACCATTTAAATATTTTGTACATGAGTGGACGACTATATCGGCTCCCAGAGTCAATGGTCTTTGGAAATATGAAGATAGGAATGTATTGTCAACAACGGTAAAGCAATCCGGTAGACTTTTAGCAATTTCAGATACTCCTCTAATATCAACTACTTTTAATGTTGGGTTTGTTGGCGTTTCGATCCATATCATTTTTGTGTTTTCTTTCACTGCTTTTCGAACGTTTTCCAAGTCTGTGGCGTCAACAAAGTCGATAGTTAAGCCAAATCTGTAAAGAAAACAATATAGTGTTTCTTTGAATAAATAAAAAGAAAATTCATAAGCGACAATCTACCAATTACAAACCAACAATTATTAAATAAATTGAAAATTTCAGAAAAGAATATACACCGAAGTAAAGAACTTATTTATCACTAAATTGAAACAGATCATTATTACTAATTTTTCAATCTAAAGCGTTGAATAAAGAGATTTGTAAATAAATAGCCTTAAACTTTATAAATTCATAAAATATTTTGAATAAAGATTTAAACTGAAATTGTAGTTTAAATCTTTATTCAAAAATTGATTAATTAATGGACCTGCGAGTTCTAGATCTGAAATTATTATTAAAAAGATTATAAAGGCAGTATTTCGAGCGAGAAGCAGTCTGGGAAAATGTTCAAAATCGTTAATAAAAAGTATGAATAAAGTTGGAGATAAAACAGAACCCTGAGGAACACCACAATTGACAGGAAAGGAGGAAAAGGTCACTCCATCTACAAGTGCCCAAATGGAACGATCTGAGAGAAAACTAGACAAAAGTAAGCAAAGAGAAGGAGGAAACCCAAAGGAAGGGAGCTTGGAGAGCAGCGACGTATGCCAGCCATACCCGGTCAAAAGTCTTGGATATGTCAAGCGCCACCACAGAAGACTCCCCGAAGTCTCTAAGGGCAGAAGACCATTGGTCAGTAAGATAGGAAAATATCTGATCAGCTGACCTCGAGTGTCGAAAGCCATACTGATGATCTGAGAGAAAGAAGAGAATGAGACTCCAAATGATCCAGGAAATGAGAGTTGAAGAGAGTTTCAAAAATTTTAGACAGAGCACAAGTGAGAGCTATAGGTCGATATTTGAAAGGGTCTGAGCGACTATCATTTTTCGGGATCGGCTGAACAAATGAGCGCTTCCAGCATTGAAGACAAGTATTAGTATTAAGGCATAGGGAGTAGAACGAACGAGGACAGGCGCTAACTCTGAAGCACTCCCTCAGAACACGAGGGGGAATGCCATCCTAACGTTCATAGATTTCAGGATCCCATGCACCAGATCATGAGTAATTTCAGGTAAAGACATGGAATACCTGAGAGGAGAAGGAGTAGGAAGAGGGGTGCCAAAATCAAGCAGGGTGGAATTAGGTGAAAAAAAAGGAGGCCGAAGAGATTTGCCTTTTCAGAGGGAGTATTAGCTACAGAACATCAGAGCGAATAAGAGGAGGAAAGGCAGATTTACAGAAGTTATTAGAGATATTTTTGGCAAGAGGCCAGAAATTTTTATCAATAGGTGAACCATGGAGGTCATCGCACTTCCTTTTAGTGAAAGTACGCCTAGTCCGTCGAAGAACATCCCTGCAACGATTAAAGAAGGAGAGTTTTTCCATTCAGTATAAGCAATGCCTCTCTCCCGAAGGGCAAGAGAACAATTGCCATCGAAACACGAATTTTGAGGAGAAAAAGATTTAGTTGAAGATGGAATGAACCTGCTCAACCCATCAAGGATCACGGCCTTTACCTTTCAGCAGAAACCGAAACGTCCCTCGAGCCAAAGCAAGATTCACTCCAATGGTAGTTAGCAAAGAAGTGACGCAATTGCCCCCAATTAGCCAGATTAAAAGTGCCAGAAAGTATGTTTGGGGCATGGTGGGGATGTTGGAAAGAAAGCAAATTATTAAGAGTTATAAGATTATGGTCAGAGTTAGTCGATAGGAGGGAAAATGGTGTATTTATATCTAGGAATAGTGGTAACGAATAAATCAAGTGTGTTCAAGAACTGATTAGGACGATCTGGAATGTGTGTGGGTTCCCTAATCAAGTGCTCCAGATAGTTGAGAATGCTGAATGATTTGGCCTCCTTCCCACCTGCATCAATATGAAAGGAGCCCAACTACTCAATGTGGTTTACGTTGAAATCCCCTAAATAGAGGACTTCAGCATTTGGGTGAGAATTAATAGTCTAGTGAGAATGAGAAGTAGTAAGATATTGAAAAAGAACTGAAAAATCTGTTCTATTAGGGAAGCAGCAGCAAAAACAAGATAATTGTAGTAGTAGGAACACAGATTTTAAGCCATTTAAAACGGTAAAATTTAAATAATGTTAAAACAATACTTAACTTAAAAATAACGAAATCCTCTGTCGATAAAAACTTCCTATAATTAATTAAAAACACTAAAAGATTAAAACATCATACACTTAGAGATAAAGTAAAACAAATAACATTTAAAACTAAAAAAAAAACAAAAAAAAACACAAACACACACACTAGCACTATGAAACATTTCCTTCCACTAAAAGAGTTATAATTATAACTTACTTGGAAGCAACTTTCCTAAAATATCTATTGGTTCCACCATAGAGATCGTCCATCGATATAAAATGGTCTCCAGCCTTTAACATGTGAACTATGGACAGAGTAGCTGCCAAACCAGAAGCAAATGTATAAGCTGGAAATGATTAAGGTAGTGTCATAATAAAATAACAGGAAAATTCTAATGATATAAACCAGGTCATGCTGTTGACAATATTTAAAAAAAAATTCAAAATAAATTTTACTGAATAAACTTCCAAAAATTTAAAAGATATTTAACTGTCTAAAATTTTAAAGCCTCTTCGAAATTTTGAAATTTTAAAATATATTTAAAAAAAACATTT
>SEYY01002171.1:7500-15000 GCA_009176605.1 Armadillidium nasatum | reverse complement strand
TAAAAAGGATAACATTTTTGAAATCCTTGAAGAATTTTGATAAGAAAAATTGGGAATTTAAAAAAAAAAAAAAACATTAATTTTAATAACCACGTAATTTAGAGTATTATAATGCGATGGACGACATCGTACGTCTGGCAGCGTCTTTTTATGAGTCAAATTCAGAGAATTTGCAGTAGGATAAATTTGCGTAGAAAATTGTAAAAAAAATTTTATATATATATATATATATATATATATATATATATATATATATATATATATATATATATATATATATATATATATATATATATATATATATATATTTGGTGTAATATGGCAGTAGGCTACGATCCTACGGCAACATACCAGCTATCAGTTAGGCAACTATCCCACGGCAATCTTCGGTCGTCAGGTTAAATAAGTCAAACTGGGTTCGTTTAAAAAAAAATTAATAATAATAATAATAATAATAATGAAAAAAAAAAAAAAAAAAAAAAAAAAAAAAAATTTTTTTTTTAACTTTATTATTTTCTTTATCAAAATTCTTCAAGGATTCCAAAAATGTTATCCTTTATATATATTTAACATTTTTGTTACAATTTTCTCAGTCAATCGCGAAATTTATAGTATTTCAAATTCTCGAAAATTGACTCATAAAAAGACGCTCCCAGACGTGCGCTGCCAGACGTACGAAGTCGTTAAGCTTCTTAAAAAAATTATAAATTACGTAGTAATTAAAATTAATTTTTTTTTTTTAATTCCCAATTTTTCCTTACAAAAATTCTTCAAGGATTCCAAAAATGTTATCCTTTTTAACGTAGGTTTAGTAGTTTTTTAAATATTTGAGGATGTTAAAGTGAAGTCTGGCCATATATATATATATATATTATATATATATATATATATATATATATATATATATATATATATATATATATATATATATATATATATATATATATATATATATATATATATATAGGTCAGACTTCACTTTAACATCCTTAAATATTTCAAAAACTACAAAACGTACGTTAAAAAGGATAACATTTTTGGAATCCTTGTCGAAATTTAGTTAAGAAAAGTATAAAATGTTTGAAAATAAATTTAAAAAAAAAAATGGGTTTGTACGACAACTGATGACGTAACAAACTTAAATTTGGTGTTATAAAGAACATATGTCTACAGGGGGCTCTGCCCCCCGTACCCCCTGAACCGTGAGGGATGATGATACTGTAGACTTTTCCTGTCGACGATTTGGGGTATTTCCAATTTTTTCCAATTTCGAAAAAATTTTAAAAAACGAGCATTGCCAGGCGTACGATTCTCGCGAGAATTAAAAATAAGTAAACTTTGCTTACATAAACTTTATTATTATAAGAATTTATTTTTTATTTCCAAATTTTTCTTACCTAAAATTCGACAAGGACTCCAAAAATGTAATCCTTTTTTAGGTATGTTCAGTAGTTTTTTAAATATTTGAGGATGTTAAAGTGAAGTCTGGCCATATATATATATTATATATATATATATATATATAATATATATATATATATATATATATATATATATATATATATATATATATATATATATATATATATTATATATATATATATATTATATATATATATATATATATATATATATATATATATATATATATATATATATATATATATATATATATATATATATATATATATATATATATATATATATATATATATGATCATGCATAACTAGGTAATTATTCTTTTCATAAAACATCTGGTTTCCTGATACATCTGCACCTGACAATTTAAAAATAAATAAATAAAGTTCATTTTTTGTTACTCAATTCTTCTTTGCAATATTTATTTTTCCACAAAATGTTTGAACACTTTAGAACGAGATAAAAGCAAACTCTGATCAAAGGACCCTGGAGGTCAGGAGGCTCGGAACTTTATCATATGAAAATGATGAATAATAACAGGTCAATGGGAGATCGATCGGAAAAATTGAAAGAGTACAATATAATCTGGAGTTGTTGGCTTTTAAATCTGTAAATACCAGATTCCTGAAATGTCTGAAAACAACTTCCACATAAACGCATTTCCAAGAATATCAAAACCTGTTATAAAAATACCCATTATCGAAGATTCTTTTACCACATCTTAGTTCTTAAATCTTTGCAGCTACCACGGAACCGTACACTGCATATTGTTTACACAGACCCATGAATACTGGGTCATAACCAGAAGCAATTTTACAGGGGTTTCGGTTGATATATATATATATATATATATATATATATATATATATATATATATATATATATATATATATATATATATATATATATATATATATATATATATATATATATATATATATATATATAGCACAAATAGTTTTTTCCACAATCTAATCATGCAATTTGTAATATGTGAGGGGAGGTAAGGGCCTACAACAGTGGCCCTATTTGCAAAAATAAAATTAAAATAAAATAAAATATAATAATTTAATATATATATATATATATATATATATATATATATATATATATATATATATATATATATATATATATATATATATATATATATATATATATATATATATATATATATATATATATATATATATATATATATATATATATATATATATATATATATATATATATATATATATATATATATATATATATATATATATATATATATATATATATATATATATATATATATATATATATATATATATATATATATATGACTGGTGAAGTTCAGAAATAAAATAATATGTTTATTTAATAATTATAAAGTATGTATAATTAAGAATGTCGTTTACAACGTAGCATAACTAATTAAAATTAAGAAAAATAAAACCTGAATACTAATTAAATGAGTAGCAACAATATTGTCTACTACTTCAACGTTTTTGATCTTTTGCAACGATACCTCCGATAAATTAATTACTGCACCTTAAATTTCACTTTAAAAAATAAACTTATTCACAAAATAGTACCAAAAATGAAAATTTTTACCTTATTTACTCAACCACAATGTTCACACCAAATCACAAAAAATATAAAAACTTTTTTGTAATACCGACACCTACACAAGAGTCTACGAAAAAGATTAATTTCTCTGCAACCTCCCCTTTTATTAATAAGAAGAGAGGCAGTACGATAAGCTCGAATTGCAGACAAATAAAATATGGCAGATCACTATTCTGCGAGCAATGAGTATACGAAAAAGTCTTGCATTTTCACGAACATCAAATTATCGTACGTCTGTTGACCTGCCAGGCAAAAGAAGTTTGCGGAATGAAAATATTATTCCTTCTTTTTAAACTAACTTGCGATGAAATTTAAACATATATGATGAAATATGTTGAAGACTAATTTTCGATAACTCGATATTTAATAACTGTTATTTCGATGGCCCTTTCATTTCGAATGAATGAATGAATAATCTCTCTCTCTCTCTCTCTCTCTCTCTCTCTCTCTCTCTCTCTCTCTCTCTCTCTCTCTCTCTCTCTCTCTCTCTCTCTCTCTCTCTCTCTCTCTCTCTCTCTCTCTCTCTCTCTCTCTCTCTCTCTCTCTCTCTCGATAGACATATAAACTATTTTCCCTGCAGCATATTAAACGTACAGAAGAAAAATTCAGGAGCACTGAAAATGAATGTGGACATTGAAATATTTCCGAATGCAATACTGCAAATTTATAATTTATATATATATATATAATATATATATATTATATATATATATATATATATATATATATATAGATATATATATATATATATATATATATATATATATATATATATATATATATATATATATATATATATATATATATATATATATATATATATATATATATAATATATGAACTTGAGGTGAAGGTCAAAACTCCAAACTCTCAAAACCTTTAACATGAAATCGAATGCATGATAATCATTTACATTCAATTTGAACTACCACTTCAAATAAAATTCTAAATTCATGATTTCATGTTAACTCATAAAATAATTAGATGCGACGGTATCATGCTATTTTAGAATACCCTGTCACGAAAACAGGGGTGTTTTTTTTTTTTTGTTTTTTTTGCTGATAAAAGTCTTTTTAACAGGGGAATGAACTCTAGGTCACTAGGATGTCTAATTATCATGCAATCAAGTCCAAAAGGGTTTTAATAAAACATAATTAATAAATATACAATGTTGAGGATTGAAGCGAATCAGCTGTATTTTGTTTAGAGAGAAATTAGGTATAAATTAAAATGAAATATCTAAAGGCAGAAATAAGAAACCGATGAATTCAATCAAATTGATAATAACTATTGCCATTGATTTTTTTTATTTAATTTTTTTTTTTTTTTTTTTGATAATTGGATAATGAAGTCATTTTCCAGTGTTTTAATCAAAGCTTAAACTGTAGTTGAATCTGTAATATATATAAATAATATATTATATATATAATATATATTATATATATATATATATATATATATATATATATATATATATATATATATATATATATATATATATATATATATATATATATATATATATATATATATATATATATATATATTATATATATATATATATATTATATATATATATATATATATATATATATATTATATATATATATATATATATATATATATATATATATATATATATATATATATATATATATATATATATATATATATCCAAGTGGGTTTACCCGTTCAAACGTTGTCCCTTTTAATATGTTGTTCTTTATGTTTGTTCTCATACTATTTTCAGGATAAATTTGTCTCCAGCATCGTAAAGTGTAAACGTTTATTTGCCACAATCTTACAATTCATCTATAAATTAAGAAAAATATTTCACAACCACTAGGTTAGGTTTTATTATATATATATATATATATATATATATATATATATATATATATATATATATATATATATATATATATATATATATATATATATATATATATATATATATATATATATATATATATATATATATATGGCTTAGGTGTAGATTGTTTCTGAGTTTCGATATTTTTTATATCGATATTTTTTTATATCGATATTTTATTTTAATCGATATCCTTAACATTAAGGTAGCTGTATGTCGCGGCAACGTTCTTGTATAGGTTAGGCCTCTTTTACGGCAACTTCGGTAGTTCAGGTTATGATAAGTCGAACTAAGTACGCTAGAAAAGTAAGTAATAATAATATGTGTGTTTTAATAGGGCCGTAGGCCTGTATCTCGCTGCAACGTCCTTGTATAGGTTAGGCCTCTTATACGGCAGCTTCGATATTTTCGAATATCGATATTTTCTAAATATCGAAACTCAGAAACAATCTACACCTTTACTTATATATATATATATATATATATATATATATATATATATATATATATATATATAATATATATATATATATATATATATATATATATATATGTGTAATGTGTGTGTGTGTGTGTGTGTGTGTGTGTGTGTGTGTGTGTGTGTGTGTGTGTGTGTGTGTGTGTGTGTGTGTGTGTCTGTGTAGTGAGAATGATGCTTCCGTTGATTTCCAGGTTAACTCGTCATGTCTACTCAATTTTATTTCTTTCCTAATATCTTTCAAAATTTTAGTTGCACCAAAAAGACGAATATGTGTGTGCGTACGTTCGTCTAAAAAACAAAAAGCAAATATTCGGCATTTTGCGAACACCAAATGTATAAAGCCCACAAAATTTCATACAAATAATGATCTGCCATATCTTTTTTGTCCCCATTCGCGCTTATCGTACAGCCATTCATGCTTTTAGTACATTAATGAATTATATAATATATATATTATTTAGTTTGTGTGGATGTGGAAGGAAGGTTTGAAGGCTATTTTACAATACACTGTGGTAGGAACGCTGATAAAATAAATAAAGTTCTAATTTTTAGTGGATTGGTTTTAACATTTTGGTCGCACAAATAAGGTAAATGAGTGACTTTATATTGGCAATTCTAGAATAAAAATTAGTTTTATAAAGAGAATAAATAATTTATCACTTTCGTGAAAGAGTTTCATCACAGCCTAATTTAGATTGTGGTTTCATTGCCAAAGATCACGTGCGTAGCAATACACTGCTTGTTGCTACCCACTTAATTTTTTTTTTTTACAAAAAAAAATTGCGCTTGATCGTTAAGTAACACAATCTAGGCTCAAAGAGTTGTTTTATTAAAATATTCAATATCTTTGTTAATGAATTATATATATATATATATATTATATATATATAATATATATTATATATAATATAATATATATATATATATATATATATATTATATATAATATATATATATAATAATAAATAAATAGAGCTAAACACACTGGAGGATAAAGAATTACTTACCTCCTCGGGGGTCGAACCACCGCATGTTGCGACTGAGATCAACCAAAGACGCGGCGCTCTACCACTGAGCCATCCACGAACCCAAAAAAGTTCGCTTCAAGAACAGTTTCAAGCAACCGATCTTCCCGTCAAGGTATAATCACCAGGTTTTCACCCTGTTCCTCCCCACTCTTTAGGTATTATCAAATAAATGCTTATAAACCAAGCAGTAAATAATAAAGTAAATAGAGCTAAACACACTGGAGGATAAAGAATTACTTACCTCCTCGGGGGTCGAACCACCGCATGTTGCGACTGAGATCGACTAAAGACTCGGCGCTCTACCGCTGAGCCATCCACGAACCCAAAAAAGTTCGCTTCAAGAACAGTTTCAAGCAACCGATCTTCCCGTCAAGGTATAATCACCAGGTTTTCACCCTGTTCCTCCCCACTCTTTAGGTATTATCAAATAAATGCTTATAAACCAAGCAGTAAATAATAAAGTAAATAGAGCTAAACACACTGGAGGATAAAGAATTACTTACCTCCTCGGGGGTCGAACCACCGCATGTTGCGACTGAGATCAACTAAAGACGCGGCGCTCTACCACTGAGCCATCCACGAACCCAAAAAAGTTCGCTTCAAGAACAGTTTCAAGCAACCGATCTTCCCGTCAAGGTATAATCACCAGGTTTTCACCCTGTTTTTCACTTTTTTGGGTTCGTGGATGGCTCAGTGGTAGAGCGCCGCGTCTTTAGTCGATCTCAGTCGCAACATGCGGTGGTTCGACCCCCGAGGAGGTAAGTAATTCTTTATCCTCCAGTGTGTTTAGCTCTATTTACTTTGTTATTTACTGCTTGGTTTATAAGCATTTATTTGATAATACCTAAAGAGTGGGGAGGAACAGGGTGAAAACCTGGTGATTATACCTTGACGGGAAGATCGGTTGCTTGAAACTGTTCTTGAAGCGAACTTTTTTGGGTTCGTGGATGGCTCAGTGGTAGAGCGCCGCGTCTTTAGTTGATCTCAGTCGCAACATGCGGTGGTTCGACCCCCGAGGAGGTAAGTAATTCTTTATCCTCCAGTGTGTTTAGCTCTATTTACTTTATTATTTACTGCTTGGTTTATA
>SEYY01002171.1:0-5000 GCA_009176605.1 Armadillidium nasatum | reverse complement strand
GAGAGAGAGAGAGAGAGAGAGAGAGAGAGAGAGAGAGAGAGAATCTTGATTGTCAATTTTATATCAACGAGTAAGCAATTTTGTACTGTTAGTTCAGTTTTAGTGATTAAGTGTTGCTAGAGCTTAAGGATAAGATTCATAAATTTCAAATTCAAATTTATTTCTTTTATCTTTCAGGGTTTTAAATACGGACGTTCAACGAATCCAACAAGATTATGTTTGGAGAGATGTTTGGCGTCTCTTGAACAAGCGAAATATGGTGTGTTGTAATGTTACATTATCCTGATATTACTGTAGATGAATTTGATATATATATATATATATATATATATATATATATATATATATATATATATATATATATATATATATATATATATATATATATATATATATATATATATATATATATATATATATATATGATCCACGATATTATTTATTTATTTAATTTGTTTACTTATTTTTAAATTTTTAAAAAATATCAAAATTATTTTTCAAAGTTCTTTTAGACCTTTTAGTAAACGGTTGTAAGTTGCAAATTTTGAGGCAGTTATTTCGTAAACTTTAAATTTTTTTTTTATCATGTAGAGAAAAATTAACAGCTGATATTTTCCTTTCCCTATCTTTAAACTATTCAGTTCATTGTGACAATATCTTAATTATTTCTAGGTTTAACATTCGCTTCTGGTATGGCAGCTACTCAGTCAATTATTAACATGTTAAAGGTTGGAGATCATTTTATAACGATGGACGATCTTTATGGTGGAACCAATAGATTTTTTAGAAAAGTTGCTTCTAAGTAAGATTTTATTTATTTACTTATTTATTTATTTTTTTTTTTGCTTTAAGTTTTTGTATCATAACTACACGGGAAGGCCGTGTTCCATATGACGTTTTCTCATACTGGTGAAAAAGGCGGGAAAGTTGTGTGGAATGACAGGTAGAAAGTTGCTCATTTTTCCAATAATGGGGTCCACGATTGGGCATATGATTTGGAACATTCTTCTTGACTTCTTCCCACTTTTAAATTTTATTTTATTTTAATTTTACAGTTTACCACCACTCACGGGCAGATCCCTTTTCAAAATATATTTCTGAAATTATTGCACTTTCATTGTAGGTTAAATATTTATAATAAAAAGTATTACATTTTGCCATGTTAAGATTTAAAACTTTTTAATGACGGATCTCTTTATTGATCATCTGAGAAGGAAGAAGTAATAATAATGGTTTTCCGTTTTAATTTTGTGATGAAATATATAACTTCTTTACTTCATTTGATGTTTAATTTCTTCTGAAGCCAAATTAATTTAATAAATGTTGAAGTTTGTTATTGGTAGATTGTCGCATGAATTTTCTTTTTATTTATTCAAAGAAACACTATATTGTTTTCTTTACAGATTTGGCTTAATTATCGACTTTGTTGACGCCACAGACTTGGAAAACGTTCGAAAAGCAGTGAAAGAAAACACAAAAATGATATGGATCGAAACCCCAACAAACCCAACACTAAAAGTAGTTGATATTAGAGGAGTATCTGAAATTGCTAAAAGTCTACCGGATTGTTTTACCGTTGTTGACAATACATTTCTGTCTCCGTATTTCCAAAGACCACTGACACTGGGAGCTGATATGGTACTTCATTCATGTACAAAATATTTAAATGGTCATTCCGATGTACTTATGGGTGCAGTTTGTACCAATAGCGATGTACTCGAAGAAAAATTACGGTTTTTGCAAAATGCTATTGGCTCCGTGCCTTCTCCATTCGACTGCTATTTAGTTAACCGTTCTTTAAAAACTCTTGCTCTTAGAATGAAGAAGCATTGGGAAAATGGTCTTGCAGTTGCCAAATTTTTAGAGAATAATCCATACGTTGAGAAAGTTCTCCATCCAGGACTTCCATCTCATCCTCAACATGAGGTTTGTGTACTTTTTTTTTGTTAAAAATAGCAATTTTAATTCTATAGTATTCAAAATACAGCGAACAAGTTTAAATAGATTAAAATATAAAACTTAAACTTTTGTTTAATAAGATTTTTACTTGCCGAGATTTTAAAGATGACGACGGTAAGTCAAAACGATTTTACTTCAATCCGCGTGTTTATTACTCTATTTTGTGCTCAGTATTGTCTTTAAATTTGCTTTTATTTAAGTTGTGGATATGGATAAACAGCCACCTCTGTACAGTTATGTACAGCTGCATAAGTAAAGAAATTATTTTTCCTTACAGTATTTTATGAAAGGCAATTTTAATGTAGAATTTCATTAAAAACAATGTATTAAGTATTATGTCTTTGTCTAAAATTTAATTTTATGTACACTATTTCACTGTTTAGTTTTTATTAAAAGTTCAAAGATTTTACAATTTATCGAAAAGTAAAACTTCTCTAGCTTCTCTCTCTGGATCAAACCTGGACCTTCGAAACACATGTCACCCTCTTTCCCGGCTATCACACATTAATTATTAGCTTACTTATAAGTGCCCCATGTTTAGTTTTGCCATAATACCACATACCCTACCTATATAATATATATATATATATATATATATATATATATATATATATATATATATATATATATATATATATATATATATATATATATATATATATTAATATATATATATAATTAGCTCGCCAAGAAACAAAGCTATGGACATTCAGGAATGATAACATTTTATATAAAAGGGAACAATTTGGAAGTAGCGAGAAACTTTTTCAAGCACATTAAAATGTTTACCCTCGCAGAAAGCCTTGGAGGTTTCGACAGTTTAGCACAGTTACCGTAAGTATAGTTTAAATTTTCCCATATTATTTTTATCAAAATTGTATTTAAAAAAAAAGCTGAAAAAAATACCTATACATTTCAAGCTTGAAACCAATTTTAAAAAAGTTTTATAAATAGTTTTATATTGCTTCATACAATGATGAAAAACATTTGAAGTGTCAGAAGCCAAGAGTGTGGTGTAAGTGACAAAATAAATATTCATTTTGAGAAAAATAATTTTGAAAAAAAATTTTTTTTTAGAAAAAAAAGAGGGAGAAAAAAAAAATTCTATCAACAAAATCGATTACATCTGACACTTTTTTTTTTTATTTTCATTTCCAATTTTTTAAACTTTATTTACATTCCTTTGCTTCTAATCTCATCATTTGTCCTTGTTTATATTTCATAGCATAATGCATGCAAGAGAATTACAAGTTGATTTGCTAAATACTTGTTTCAGTTTGAATTAATATTGTTATATAGGTCTCTAATGTCACACGCATCAGTGAGTCCCGAAGAAAGAGCTAGATTAAATATAACGGATGGACTCATTAGGCTGTCTTGCGGCTTAGAAGATTCGGAGGATTTAATTAATGATGTGGACCAAGCCTTAAAGGCAGCTTTTGTAAGTGAATTATTTTCGTTTTAGATCATTTATTTCTCCAAAATAAAATAAAATTGTGTGAATGTAATGCATTAATGTTTGGTAAATAAATAATTTAGTTTTAAGTTCTGAAACTTAAATTTGACAATTTTTCTTTCAACATTACTTTCTAATTTTGGTTATTTTATTTTCAGACTTCTTGAGAGATGAGGACAGACGAATACAAATTCAAGTTATCGTTAATATAAGAATAATAAGATACGATTTAACAAGTTTTATAACTTTTATTCATAAAAATTTGAAGTTTTAAACATTAGATTATCGAAAGTTATTTTTTCTGTGTATCATTTCCTAAAAACTTATGAACAAATAAATATACATTATTAACAATTGATTCGTTTCTCAAGCTACTACTACTGTAAATATAAAAAATTTAATTAAAACTAAAAAATAATAAATATACACAAGAGACTAGGTAGCTTAAAAAATTTCGTTTATAACGTAAGAGAACTTCACTGAAACCGAAAAATTTCATTTTTAATCTTTTTGTGAAAGGAAATATAGAAATTTTTACACGGATCAAAATGTGCCCATTTTACCTCAAGTTTGTATCTCTGTTCTTTTTAACTTTCCTTCGTAAATTTCTGAAATTATTATCAGTAATCGGAACAAAACTACGTCATAAATGATATTTAAAACTGAACAAATGTTTGACAAACTTGGGAAAACGCAGGGATTTAAAAGCTAGATTCCATCTCTAATATTATTATTTTGCTCAACTGGTAAAATAGTTACCATAATGGTTGGTTCATGTCAATTTGTTTTGTTTCTGAGAGAGCCGACTTCACCTACGAGGGCATACGCCGTCCCTAAGCAAAATACGGCCCTTCAGGCTACCACCAGTTCAGAGAGAGTGAACCACACGCTCTGAGAGCTGTTGATGCTCACGGTTCATATCAATGAAACTGTGTGGAGGAACTTCTGTTCAAATAAAATAACCTCTCCTTGGTCCTTGGGTACGTGTGCGGGGAGAGAGAGAGAGAGAATTTAAGATATATATATATATATATATATATATATATATATATATATATATATATATATATATATATATATATATATATATATATATATATATATATATATATATATATATATATATATATATTATATATATATATATATAAATTTTTTAGGGATGATCATACAAAAACATCTGAACAAACAAATAAATTTTGACACTCGCTTGAGAAAAATTAGATCTAATTATCTAATTTACGAATAAATTGGTTTAATCTGTAAAATATTTTTATTTGTTATGTAATTGAAGATAGAAGAAAAAATCAAAACTATGAGAAATAGAATATATATTATATATATATATATATATATATATATATATATATATATATATATATATATTATATATATTATATATATATATATATATATATATATATATATATATATAATATATATATAATAATATAAACCCAAGGAAATAAAACAACATTAAAATAGAGACAAGTCTTTCGGAAGAACACCGTCTTTCCTCTTTCAGGTTTAATCATGTGGAAAACTGTTCTTGCGAAATACTTGTCTAATTTAATGTTCTTTTATT
>SEYY01002170.1:2500-10000 GCA_009176605.1 Armadillidium nasatum | reverse complement strand
CAGAATATTTTGTCTGTCGCGATAATAAAAACGGTATTATAAAGGACAAATCGGATATTATATAATTGAGATAGCGAGCATTATTTTTATTACTATTTATTACTATTATTTCTTTCAAAGTATTGGAGTATTTAAATAGTGAGAGGTGGATCGTGTTGCAGGTTGAAGATTGTGGTATGAAAAGGATTATTTCGATTTGGAATTATACCTCTTTATATTGCAAGAACAATCGTAACTATGGCTCTATTTCTCGTGCCACACCATAGTAATCCCAAAACGTCAAGCTTTTTTCTTACCTTTGAACCAATTTCGTAGATACTCAACTCATCGTTTGCAAACTTTATGAGGCACCAAAACTTTTTCTTGATCTCCAAGTTTTAATCCGAAATATACCGAGTATACTTTTTCACAAAATCTGAGATACTCTGCTGTTGCTTTAACCCGTATTCATCACAAATATAGCAAAAACTGTCTAGCGAATTAATACACTTCAGTGAAGCCATGTCAATAACTTGGAAGGAAAACGGTTGTTGAATGACGGTATCTAACACAGACAGATGAAATGAGAACAACACGCGAGAAACAAATAGGAAATTCAGAACACGTACGCACATGTCAGAACTTGTACGCTCGGATTGCACAATGATAACTGAGGTTTAAAATGGCTTCCTTCCCTTTCTTCAAAAAAAAAAAAAAAATATATATATATATATATATATATATATATATATATATATATATATATATATATATATATATATATATATATATATATATATATATATATATATATATATATATATATATATATATATATATATATATATATATATTTTAAAAATATATTTTTAATCAGTTAGTCTCAACCCCCGCAACCCCAGACCCATGAATGGTGATTAAATATAATTTTATATTATTCTAATTTGTAAATTGTGACATTTATATGGCAACAATATCGCAGTTTTTGAGCCTTTAAATATAATCAAAATAGTTTTAAAAAAAGGCAAATTAAAGAGGACAAATAGAGAGCGTGATATAACTAGCAAGGATCATTAATTTTAATACCATTTCATTATTATTCTAATTATTATTATTATTATTATTATTATTATTATTATTATTATTATTATTATTATTATTATTATTATTATTATTATTATTATTATTATTATTATTACTGTTATTACTATTATTATTTTTATTGTTATTGCTATTATTATTATCATTATTATGATGAAATTATTTTTATTATTATTATTATTATTTTTATTATTATTATAAAAACTTTAGCATAGTATAATAGTTACCCATAAATTTAAAATATAAAAGTAAAAATTAAAGGTTTTAAAAATTTTATGCATATGTTTTAAAATATTTTCCATTAACTTTTAAATTTTAAAAAGAAATTAAGTTGTAAAAGCTTTTATTACGATGTTAAATATTACAATATTGAAATTTTAGTAAGCAATCTATATTTATTCAACCTACAAAGGAGTTTTTGATGGGTGAAAAACGATAGTAGCCTATACTATAATACAGTATTAAGATATTAAAACCATATTTCTTTCCCACAATCGTGGGGTGTTTTCTCTGTCAACCGTACACCTTCCTTCCAATTCTTCCCTCTATCTCTTAACAGTACCTTGACATTACTCATCTACCTTACCCTCGGTCTCCCCCTATCTCTCACACCCTCCACTTCTGAAACAAATACCTTTTTAGCCATTCTCTCTTCATTCATCCTACAAACATGTCCAAACCATCTCAGCATACTTTGTTTAGCTCTCTCAACCAAGCTCTTTCTCCAACCGCACATTTCTTTTATTCAAACATTCCTGACTCTTTCTCTTCTACTAACTCCACAAACCGCTCTCAGACCTTTCATTTCGAAATCTTCAATTTTTTTTCCTCTTTATAGCGTTCAACCTCTATACTTCACTGTCATTCATAACCACCGGTATACAGCATCCCTCAAACATTCTCACCTTCACCTCCCTTGGTAACCTTCCTTCTATCCCAAATATCCCTCAAACCACCTAACATCTTCTCACTTTCTCTTATTCTATGACCAACTTCATCACTCATACTAACATCAGCCTCTCCAAAAATCACCCCCAGATATTTAAATAAAGTGACTATCTCCAATTTCTCCCTACCTACTTTAATTTGTAAATCATCTCCCTCATCTCCCTCTCCCCTCCCTCCCCATTTTTCATCCACAGCACTCTACCCTTACTCGCATTTACTCTTAAGCCCAAATCATCACAACCCTTTACAAACTCATCCACCACCATATATATATATATATATATATATATATATATATATATATATATATATATATATATATATATATATATATATATATATATATATATATATATATATATATATATATATATATATATATATATATATATATATATATATATATATATATATATATATATATATATATATATAATTTTAAAAAATTTAGCATATATATATATAAAGCTTAGAAGCATAATCTTTATTGTAATGAAATTCTAAAAAATTTTAGCCTAAATTCTTTAACAAAAATTTTATATAAAAAAATGAAATGAAATTTGAAGTGTTAACTACAAAGACTACAGGAAGCATCACGTGCTCTTATTGCGAGTGGTTTACTTGCTCTGAAAACTCTTGATGGCCTGAAGGGCAGTATTTTGTCTGCCTGGAGGGACGTCATGTCCCCTTCGTTGGTGAGGTAGTCTCTCTCAAAATATAAATAAATAAATAAAATAAATAAATAAAAAAAATTAAAAAAATTAAAAAATTTTGATGGGTGAAGTACAACTGTAGCCTATAATTAATTTACAAATTATTCAAGCATTTTTACACCATTTATCTGACTTTGTGATATAACAGCTTTATCCCTCACATACCAAAGCAGTAACATATATATATACATATATATATATATATATATATATATATATATATATATATATATATATATATATATATATATATATATATATATATATATATATATATATATATATATATATATATATATATATATATATATATATATATATATATATATATATATATATATATATATATATATATATATATATATATATATATATATATATATATATATATATATATATATATATATATATATATATATATATATATATATATATATATATATATATATATATATATATATATCCTCCTGGCAAAGGCCAGTGGCCTACCAAATTCCACCGGAGTTGGGAAAGATCTATCCTGGTTGATGGTGGCCGACGTGTCCAGATACACGGCGTTTGAAAGTATGCAAGTCAAAGGAAGTTGGGAAAACAGATAAAGGGAGTGTGTTCCAGACTTTACCGGTAGAGTACATGTAAGATTGAGCATAGCGGTTAAGTCTGGGGTCGGAGAGTTGGACAGAGAAAGGATGAGTAGAAAGGCGTGTAGCACGAGCTCTTCTCAATGGAGGAGGCATGCGACGAGAGAGTTCAGAAGAGTAGTGTCCGTTGTAATAGCGATAGTAAAGAGAGAGTGACGCAACAATTCGACGGGCAGAAAGAGATTGAAGAGAGTTAGTAAGAGCAGGAGAGTTGATGAGAGGAAATGCCCTAGACTCCACCTTCTCAAGGAGAGCTGTATGTGTTTAACCACCCACCATACTCCATACAGGGGCGAACAACACCCCTATACAGAGCAAGCAACTGGGGTGGGGTGAAGTAATTCTAAAGGCGCCTCAGAACACCCAACCTCTTAGAAGCTTGTTTAGAAAGAGAAGTAATGTGATCTTTCCAAGAAAGATCACGAGAAAAAGAAACACCAAGAATATTAAGAACAGATGAAAGCTTGATTTGTGTGTTTTCGAAGAAGATATCATAGTTGTGTGGAAGATTGTGTCGAGTGGAGAGATGAAGGAATTGAGTTTTTGAGGAATTGAAAACAACCATGTTTTCTCTGCCCCAATTAGAAATACAAGAAAGATAAGAGGTTAGTTGCTCCAAGGCTACCCTTCTCGAGTCTATCAACTGCTGTTGGGTGGGACGTTTTTCAAACTGGAAGGAATAATGAAGGGTGGAGTCATCAGCATAGGAGTGGAAAGGAGATGAGGTAATAGAGAGAAGGTCATTAATGAAAAGTAGAAAAAGTGTTGGGGATAGGACAGAACCCTGAGGAATACCACTATTAATAGATTTAAAGGAAGAACGGTGGCCGTCTACAACAGCTGCTATAGAACGACCGGAAAGGAAATTAGTGAGAAGATGACAGAAAGAAGGATAGATACCGAAAGAGGGAAATTTAGAAATCAAAGCTTTGTGCCAGACTCTATCGAAGGCTTTCGATATGTCCAGCGCCACAGCAAAAGATTCACCGAAAAGCCGAAGAGCGAAGGACCAAGAGTCAGAGAGAAAGGAAAAATCACCCGTAGAGCGTTTCTTACGAAAGCCATACTGGCGATCAGAGATAAGATTAGAAGAATTGAGATGTTTCCAAATCTTCCTGTTAAGGATAGATTCGAAAACTTTAGAAAGAACGGAGGTTAAAAAAATTGGACTGTAGTTAGAGGGTTGAGATGGGTCTCCCTTCTTCGGTACAGGCTGAATGAGCGTACGTTTCCAGCAAGAAGGGAAGGTTGAACTATAGAGAGACAAAGACGAAATAGTTTACCAAGACAGGGTGCAAGCTCGGAAGCACAAGTTTTGAGAACAACAGGAGGGATACCATCAGGACCGTAAGCCTTCTAAGTGTTAAAAGCAGAAATGATATCTTTAGAAGAAATTACAATTTTAGTCATAAATGAGTTGGAGTGGGTTGAAGGAGTTGGAATAGCTCCGGAATCGTCTAAGGTTGAATTGGAAGCAAAAGTTTGAGCGAAGAGTTCAGCTTTAGAGGAAGGCAAAACGAGAGTTGAACCGTCAGAAGATACTGAGGAGGGAAAGGGGAAAGAGGAAGAAGCAAAGTTAGAGTTGACATGTTTTGCAAAATACCAGAAAGGATGAGAGGAAGAGGAACCAAAAACAATATCGCATTTGTGGCCGAGAAAAGAGTTTTGTTATCTCGAAGAATATATATATATATATATATATATATATATATATATATATATATATATATATATATATATATATATATATATATATATATATATATATATATATATATATATATATATATATATTTATATATATATTTATAAGGTTATTGGCCCTGTCAGTTGATTCATTCGAGGATGAACCAAAGGTTTCACGGGCCGACGGTAAGCATCAGCTGGCTGGTCAGGCCTATCACAGATACCAATTTTGATTCCATCAGCAGCAAGCAAGCCGCTGGTGTAATTATTAAGAATAAGTGGGCGGAAGTTAAAAGTATGAAAGAATTACTTAAATTTCTCTATATATAAATATTATGTATATATATATATATATATATATATATATATATATATATATATATATATATATATATATATATATATATATATATATTATATATATATATATATATATATATATATATATATAATATATATATATATTTTTTTTTTTTTTTTTTTTTTTTTTATACATCACACCGTATCCCGCATAATGCAGGGTGGCGTCAACTGCAGGAAAATTCCTGCAGTCGTACATGGGAAGACAAAAAAAAATGGTTAAAAGGAATCCCAGACCCTAGAACCATGCGAAGAACTGTTCTTCATGATCCAGCCTTGTCGCCCAATCCAATCTCGTGTTTTAAATTTTATATTCGTAATGCTAATGTTGAAATTTTCACTTAGGCCGAAAGTATGTTATTTGAAAGTTTTGTTGCTCCTCCACAAAATTTTGATAATAAGTTAATTGCGATTTATTAAATTTTGTTTCATGAAAACATTTTTAAAAAATTATTTTAAAATAAATCTGTTATTATTAAGTTCGAAAAATAATTTCCTTTTCAGTACAATTCTACGTTACTCTAAACAATCCTTCCAATTTTCTTCTCTCTTCTCTTCTCTTCCATCTGATTCTTCTTTAGTTTCTTTTCCCTTCTGGTTTAAGCACCTCCACTCACGATGACAGCCTATATATATATATATATATATATATATATATATATATATATATATATATATATATATATATATATATATATATATATATATATATATATATATATATATATATATATATATATATATATATATAAAGAGACTTGGGGTTTCACCTTCCCCCTTCCCCCCTTCCATTTGTTCTATTTAATATCATATTCATACCGTTGGCAATTTAAATATTACAGCGCTATTACGATTATCAATATTTAAAATCTACAACTATACATCGATTATTTAACCACTACTCACGGGTCGTGTTATACAAAGATTAATTTAGAAGACAAACTATTACTATTGAGGACAAACTATTACAAAATAAGTGTTTGATGTTAGTTAAGCTTTATATAAAATTAAATATATAATAATTATAATAAAAGCAAAGCTGAAATTCTTCCCATTTCTCATAACCGTAGAAATTTTTTAAAAAATTAAAATAAAAAAAAAAAAAAAAATAAAAAAAAAAAAAATATATAATATATATATATATATATATATATATATATATATATATATATATATATATATATATATATATATATATATATATATATATATATATATATATATATATATATATATATATATATATATATATATATATATATATATATATATATATATATATATATATATATATATATGCAAACACAATGTAATAGAAAAGCATAAAATAAAATATAGGATGATTAATGGGGTAAAGGATCGAAAAAAAAAAAAACATTTACACATAAGTCAACAAACTGATTAGTCGATATATCGGTTAATATTAAGTTTTCAGAATCTGGCTTAACGTTTTTTTAAATATATAATGAATACTAGAGTAAATTCATGGAAGAGGATCATTTTTCTACAGTTGGGCTCAGCCCCTCAACAACCTCCAACCCATGAAATTTGATAAAATATAATTGATTTATCGTTGTAATTTGCAAATTGTGACACATATATGGCAACAGTATCGCAGAATATTTTGTCTGTCGCGATAATCAAAACGGTATTAAAAAGGACAAATCGGATATTATATAATTGAGAAGAAGCATTATTTTTATTACTATTTATTGCTATTATTTCTTTCAAAGTAATGGAGAATTTAAACAGTGAGAGGTGGATCGAATTGCAGATTGAAGATTGTGGTATGAAAAGGATTCATTTCGATTTGGAATTATACCCCTTTCATATTGCAAGAACAATCGTAACTATGGCGCTATTGCTCACGCCATATCATAGTAATCCCAAAACGTCAAGCTTTTTTCTTACCTTTGAAACAATTTCGTAGATACTCAACTCATCGTTTGCAAACTTTATGAGGCACCAAAACTTTTTCTTGATCTCCAAGTTTTAATCCGAAATATACCGAGTATACTTTTTCACAAAATCTAAGATACTCTGCTGTTGCTTTAACCCGTATTCATCACAAA
>SEYY01002169.1:27500-32500 GCA_009176605.1 Armadillidium nasatum | reverse complement strand
TTATTATTATTATTATTATTATTATTATTATTATTATTATTATTATTATCCAATCCCTATCCTACATACAGTTGGTAAATTACTTCTACGAAAATGAATTCCTTTCACAGACTCAGTTTAGATTTACAAAAAATCGTAGTACAGAAGATGCGCTAACTCTCCTTACTGAAAATATATACAAAGCATAATATTACTATTAGACTTCTCAAAAGCATATGATGTCGTTCCGTACAACTTACTTTAACAAAAATTGGATACGCTTGGCGTTTCAAAAGACTCTATAAACTGGTTTCAGTGAAGTTAGGAGATGTCTCATCCTCTCTCGCTCCAATTTCTTAAGGAATAAATACCTCAGGGATCTATTTTAGGTCCACTATTCTTTAATATATTCACTAATGACTTCCAAAACTATCATAATTCTTTACATTCACAATATTCTGATGATACCGCAATTCTAATAACAGATCGTAATATAGATACACTAAACACAAAAGTATATAATGTATTAGAAAATATTGCAACATGGGTAGAGGCAAACAGGCTTTCCCTTAACCCACAAAAAACGATACTCAATAATGACAAACATTAAAACTCCTATCAATCTAAATGTCATGGCAAAAGGTACAACCATAAATAGAACTACATCTGCAAAATTATTAGGAGTTATTTTCGATGAGAAGTTTTCCTTTAAAAACCACATAAATAGTCTTATTACCAAATTTTCATATGCTACTTATGCATTCCTAAAGATAAGAAACATTATTCCAAAATATGTACAAAAAAAAACTATATTACAGCCTTGTTTACCCTCACCTACTAAATAATTTACCCGTACGGGGATATGCAAGTGTACTGTATATATGCTAAAACCCTTAATAAAACTACATAAAAAATAATTCGTTTATCTGGATCACGCAATTACTACGAGCATTCAAGCCCACTTTTCAAACAGTTATCCATACTCAAACTACAAGCTATGCTCACTCCTACAATGACTATACAAATATATATCAAATAAATTACTGTCAAAATTACAATGGCATTTAAAAATGGAAAGATCTTCCAAAAAAACATTCAGGAACTAGCAACACTTCCCATATTTTGTAAACATGTCAAAAATCACTTGCTATCAAAATACTAAAATACCCGACCTAACCACTTAGCTTCACACTAACTCCAAATCACAAATTTTTTTATCAATATTATAGTTACAAATTTTTAGTATTATTACGGTTCATATTTTTATAATTAGTCATTATTGTTTTTGAAATTAATATTAATATATATAATATTATTATTATTATTATTATTATTATTATTATTATTATTATTATTATTATTATTATTATTATTATTATTATTATTATTATTATTATTATTATTATTATTATTATTATTCTGAAGAATTAAAAAGAGACTTGCATAAGGTATCTCTAAATTTCTTCTGTTGAGATCAACGGAGACATAGACATGAATATATGTTTCAAATCTTCAGATATTTATTATTATTCTCATTGTCCTTATTGTCATCTATATTAATTTTTAATTAAGCTATAAATTGTAACCTCTCGAATTTGTTATTAGTTTCCTCTTCTCTACTTTCTCACTATGGGACTTCTGCTTCATCACTTTTGCCCCCTGCTAACATAAAATAACGTAGCCTAGCCTAAATTAACCTAGTCTAACCTAGTCTAACCTAACCTAACCTAACCTAACCTAACCTAACCTAACTAATTAATTTCTTTCTTTCACTCCTTTCTTTCTTGCTTTACCTTTCACTGCTCAATTGTTTTTAAGTCTGGATGTGTTCGTGGCCAAGGTATAGGTATAGGTATAAGTGTTTGGTTTCGCTTATGCATTATTATTATTTCTTCATTTATTTTGTATTTTTTATTTGTTGTGTTTTTCGTGTTTTAATTAATGTTTTATTATTATATTTTTGAGCTTTAGATTGGCTGGTGATGAAACTATTAAGATTCAAAACGTTCAGTTATTAAATTAAAATTATGTTTGCTGTCTCTCTGGCCTTGCTTTTTATTATTATTATTATTATTATTATTATTATTATTATTATTATTATTATTATTATTATTATTATTATTATTATATATTATTATTATTATATATTATATATATATATATATATATATATATATATATATATATATATATATATATATATATATATATATATATATATATATATATATATATATATATATATATATATATAATATATATATATATATATATATAGTAGTAAGGGGACGATCTTAACCGGTGCCACTGCCACTGCCATGTGGGGGGAAATTGGCTCCCCATGCTCTTTCGTGAGGTATTTTTAATCCGATTAATCAGATAGTCCGATAATTAATCGGATAATCAGATAACTAATGGAATAATCTTCTATTTAATTATGTTAATCCTTAATCCCCTCCCCTTTTTGGCACTTAATTCCTTAAACCCCACCCATTTTGACCTCTTTTAAAACGGTCAGTGCCTCCAGGCACGTGCCAACCCTTATTTGGTACTCATGGCCCTCAAGTACTAGTGTCAGGGCCTAACTCAAGCTCTTTCCTGAGTGTCATTTCTAGTTTTTTTCTAGCATTATCTAGCTTTTTCTAGTACTTTCTAATATTTTCTAGTACATGGCACACATGCTAGGCCACGCCCTACTTAGCATGAGGAGAGTGTCAATGGCAGCGACAGCTGGCACTGAGGGTTGAGGGGAGTGCCAGTATCAGCGAAGGTGATACTGAGGGTAAGGAGTCATCTGGCAACATCCGATGCCTCACTGGCTACATCCGGATAGATCCCTGAGCCAATCAGGATGCAGGCACTCTCGATGATGACGTCACTTGCGCATGCGCAAACACACATATACCTTACCCTGTGATGTCATGGCACTGGCTATCATGAGACTATGACGTCATCCGACCGCCATTGTTTTCTTGATCACGTGGTTTTTTATTTCCGTAGATTTTCTCTTGACAACGTGATTTCTGTCCACCATTTTGACCACGTGGTTTCCACCATCTTGGATTTATGTCATTAGAGTTTAGCATTATTATTCTCGCAATTGCTTAATGATTTTAAATTTTTATTACAGCTGTTCAGTCATGGTGTGTACGACATTCCTCTTCCTTGCAAATTCACAAGCTCTATTGAAGCTCGTCTTAGGACGGATATAGTTTTCCCTAATAAATACGTGAGTATAATAATTAGAAAATAACCTTCATGTTTAGCCACTATTTAGTAATTACTATTTTAGTTCTCCTTCTCTCTTTACTCTTCCGTCTTCTCTTTCTCATTTCAAAATATATCATTCCTAACCTGTTTGCTTATTCTTTTCTCATGTTGTTCGTTTTCTTCTCACTTCATTGAGCTTGCCCAACTTTCTTTCTTTAAATTTATATCAATAAGTGAGGTGTTTTTATTTTTAAAATTGAAAACAATATTGTAATGATGTCTATGACTGCAATATATATAGTTTACTTTTTATCGAATGAAGATGTGTTTTCTGAGCTCCCTGTTAATAGGATTTTAACTATTTCTTAGTCAAGTGTTTGTGTTGTTAAGTGAAATAGTGTGTGTGTTTTTTCCTCTCTTTCAATTATTGTTCTGTTTTAACAATCTAATGTTACATAGTGGGATTCTTAATATTTTAATATGAAAATAATCGAATTAATTAAAGCCAAGTATAAGTTTTAACTTTTTAATTTTTCACAACTTAATCCAGGTTTTATTATTATAGTAGGTTTTATTCTTGAAGTGCAAAAACTATTTCAATATTTAAAATCTTTTAAGGTTTGTAACATTAAAGAATTTAAAATTCATTTAACCCGCTCTTATATGTTTTATTTTAGGATTTTATCATAATACAAGTTGCTAGTAGTATCTCTTTTTAGTTGTTTCAGTTATTTTTTTATTTTTTATTTTTTTTTAAAGTTAATTCTAACCTTTTAAATTTGGGTTTTAAATGTAGGTATTTTCTAAATTTCAGATTTACTTTTGTTTGTTTGTTTGTCTGTCTGTTTGATTGTTTGTCTGTTTGATTATTTGTCTACCTGTTCTTATATTTGCTTGTTTTAATTATGATTGGGTGTGTAGAATGGCTGGTTTGCGCAGGAGCGTGTTATCTGTACACTTTACCAACTTTCATCGCTTACACTCTAATTTAGCATCACTGGAATACCACCTTTCTAACTCTCATCTTAACCTATTGCTCTTGTCTGAGACCCAGATATCTAAAGATTCATTCTCTAACATTTTTAATATATCTAACTATAACTCATTTTATAATTACCGTTCTAAGGATGAAGAATATGCCTATGTAAACATTAAAATCCCGGTAACACGTCTCGGAAATCTCGAATCCAAACATTGATTTCTGTGCCTTAAATTCTTTCTTCCTACCACCACAATAATCTTATATTTCCGCTACTGTTCTCCTAATAGAACAGATTTTTCTACCTTTTTTGAGTATCTAATGATTCTCACGAGAATGTTAAATCCCCACACCCAAATACTGAGGTCCTCTATTTAGGGGATATAAATATACACAATATTGAGTGGTTGAGTTCATCTCATATTGATCCAGGAGGTGAGGAGGCCGAATCACTCAGCATTCTCAACATTCTGGAGCAACTAATTATAAGTGTTATGTGTTATTTTCAACCAATTATTGAACACCCTTGTCTTATGCTTCACCACTAGTCCTTCTCTCTATAAATATGCTTTCTTTGCTCCTTTTGGTAATTCTGATCACAACCTAATTTCTCTTAATTTTTATGCATTCTCCAACTGCTTCCCTTTGCCCTAAGGGTGTCTTCTGGCACTTTGATAGGGCTGACTGGGAGGCTTTACGTTGTTTCTATGTTAACTATCCCTGGAGGGACTGTTTTGTCTCTGAAGACGCTTCGGTTTCTGCAGATACAATGGGAGCTGTAATAGTTGATGGGATGAGGAGGTTCATTCCTTCTTCTTCTAAATCTTTTTCT
>SEYY01002169.1:0-22500 GCA_009176605.1 Armadillidium nasatum | reverse complement strand
CATCAGGATCATATGCCTTCTTAGTGTTAAACTCAGAGAGAGCAGAAGTGACGTCTTTCGAAGAAATTATAATTCTAGGCATGCATGAATTTGAGGGGGTTGAAGAAGTAGGAGCAGATCCAGAATCATCTAAAGTTGAATTAGAAACAAAAGTTTGAGCGAAGAGTTCAGCTTTAGAGGAAAGAAAAGCGGCAGTTGTACCGTCAGAAGATACTAGCGGAGGGAAAGAGGAAGAAGGAAAGTTAGAGTTGGCATTTTTGGCAACATGCCAGAAAGGTCGTGAGGAAGTAGAACCAGAAAGATTATTGCATTTTAAACGGAGAAATGTACGTTGCATGAGTTACTGGAGTTTGAAGACGACGGTAGTCCCTGAAGGCAGCATCCCTGCGGCGGATAGCACGAGAACAAGCAGAGTTAAACCAAGGTTTGTTAGGTTTAGTAGAAGGGAAAGAATATGGAATGTATGCCTCCATGCCAGAGAAAATCACCTCGGTTATATGCTCTGCACACTCAGAAAGTAATCATTCCATAGAAAATCAGAGAAGTACAATCGCAAGTCAGACCAATTAGCACCAAAATGCCAGAAACATCTCCTCGCCGAAGGCGGAGGCTGTTCTTGCTGAAGACTAGAAGAGACAGGACAAGATACAGAGATAAGGTGATCGGGTGAACCCAGAGAAGGAAAGAGTTTAACAGTGTAAGGAGAAGGATAAGAAGTTAGGAAAAGATCAAGTATGTTGGGTTCATCACCAAGGCGATCAGGGATACGGGTAGGGAGATGCACCAAGTGCTCAAGGGTATATATATATATATATATATATATATATATATATATATATATATATATATATATATATATATATATATATATATATATATATATATATATATATATGATTCGGTGGTGTGAGGTTGTGTTAAAGGAGTTTTGAGGAGCTGTTGGATGAGTTTGGTATATTATGCGTTGTATTGGTTTAATCTTATGTGTATAGTGTTAATAATTGAAGAGGACATAGTGATTTTGTTGCCTCGTTTAAAGTTATTTCGTTTTAAATTAAAGTAATAGCTTGAAATTTTCCTAGTTTGTTTGGTGTTTCCGTTTCGTGTATTTATTAGTTTAAATCGTAGTCATTGCTTGTAGTATATAGAGCGACTTAATTAATGCAAATTTAATATAGTGAGTTTTTAGTTTGTGAAATTAATGGCTCCCTTTTAATTTAAAAAAAAAAAACTTCTATTTTTCCTCCCTTACTATTCGTTGCTCCAAACCCCTTATTTCAGCTACTAAAGTCTTTGTAGCAACCCTATATCTTACGAATGAGTTCTGGCAACTCTGCTCCACTTATTCATAAGCTATGTCTTATCTTTTGTGCTCTTGCCATCTGTATTGGGCTTTTCATTGCTGGAAAAATTGAAAAAAAAAACAAAACAAAACAAAACAAATTGGGCTTTTAAGCCCGGCCAGCTAATTTTCTAGATATTTTTTATTCTTTTAGAATATTTGCTGCCTAATATTTTAATATATGATTGTACTAATTGCTTATAATTAGATGCACATTATTATAATGATTATCAAATTAAAAACAGTAGACCGCAGCTCTTTAGAACATATGGAAGTTATCCAGGTGTAGCTAGCAGAAAGAAGCAAATGGTAAGGGAAGCATATTAATGATGTGCTTTTTCATTATGTATTATTTATTATACATTATTCTCATTGTTCTTAAATGAAAGTCAAACCTAACTTGCAAGAAAAATTTCATGCTTTAAAACATTGTCATATGTCTACGCTTTACAAATAACCAGATGGAGGCAATTACTAATAATTATATATGTTAATTTTAAAAAGTACTTCCATTTCTTTGTAAAAAGTTTACATTAGGGGCTAGTGTCATTTGAGAGTTTTGTAAAATATATTCATAATAGGAAATGTCTTGTAACTAATGAAATATAATCCTCCCTTCCTCCCTCCCTTCCTCCCCCCTCCCATCCCTCAAATAAATGAGCTTGTAAAATTGCTAATAGAAATATATTGCAAATTCATTAAAATGAATAAACATAATAAAAAGAAAAGATGTTGTAAGAGGAAAGCTAGCCATAGCCACCAATTTACTTTTTTGAATCTGTAAAGATATATATTTTACATTAAATATACCAAAACCATAAATTTTTACTATACTACTATGACAATAAAAGAAAATAAATAATAGTGTCAGTTTTCAAAGGTTTGAAATTGGATCCGTTTTTGAAATTGAAGTAATAGTACGTCTTTCTGTATTAAGATTTTGGTATATTTCTTACACAGAACTGGCCTTTGGCTATCAGATTTTATTCAATTTATTTCACTATGTATAGTGATTATAGATTCAATAGAGAAGTAATAGGCAGCTGAAGTTGGCTCACCTTTGCTAAAAAATTACCCCCCAAAAAAGTCATGAAAACCTATTACTTTATTTATCAATGCAGTTAAATGAGAGCTAGACAAACTTCTATTACCTTTATGCATCTTACTATGACTGTTTTTCAACTTTCTCACATGTATGGCTACAAGATATATAATAAAACTGAGACCATATTTCAAAATTTGTTGAAAAGTTGATAATTAAAAGTACTAGAAAGGTAATTTCATGTTATTAGGTTTTTAGTACTAAATCAAATATAATTATTTTTGTTACTGTACAAGGTTTGTTAAATTGAAAGTTAAAAATTAAAATATATTTTATTATAAGAACTTGGAAAAATTGTTTGATAAGAAAATTCAAGACATTAGTTTATAACAAAGTTCAGGTATTAAAAATTATTTTTTTATTTTATTGAACTCATTTCAACCATAAATATTTTATGATGAAATTATTGTTTTATTTAAATAAAAATAAAAATATATTTACAATATTAATTAATAATAATAAAAATATTGGAATGTTTAGAGTTGAGTTTATTTCAGCTTTTAACTATATACTTTAGTAATATTTTAGTTATTTTTTTATCTTTAAATTTTTGTATTCTAGTGTATATATATATATATATATATATATATATATATATATATATATATATATATATATATATATATATATATATATATATATATATATATATATATAAATTTTAATTGCCACTATTATATACATATATATAAATAAATATACATACATATATTACTAACCGTGGAATCATTTTGTATACTTTTTATAACTGCTATTTGAGGATTTCGAACCAGGGCCTAAAAGATGGAAATCCATTTGAACCATCGGTGGTGTAGGGGTTAGCACAATGGATTACCTTCATCTTTTAGGCCCTGGTTCGAATCCTCAAATAGCAGTTATAAAGTATATATATATATATATGGGTCATTCCAAGTCACTTCAACCGATTTGGCAATTTTTTCCGTGACCCCTTTCGATTTTTATAAAAAGTGGCACACTAACAGATCTTGTTGAGAAAATATGAATGGCGTTTATTGCAGGTCTCTAGCTCATACGGTTCAGAAGATATGACCTTTGAAACTTTGGTCAAAAATGTCAATTTTCAGAGAGTAGTCCGAGGTCAAAATACAATATCTCGGCTTCTATGGCACTTAGAAGCATCGTGTAAAGACCATTTAAAAGATCTTGAATAGCGGTACAACATTTATTTAGATGATTTTGACCTCGGAGGTCAAATAAAAAATTTGACCTATTGGTGACCTTGACCTTGACCTTGAAAAAAAACCTAATCTTCGATTTTTTTCAAACTTTGCTGAATTATTGTTATATATGTATATTTTTAATTTTTTTAATGAATTTTTTTGGTTTTGGCTTGGTTTAGAAAATATAAGCAATTTAATAAGTACAAATATCACATTTTTCACTTTTTTGCGATTTTTATCTCATTCAATGTATAGTTCCAACATTTCCATTTCTCTTTCTCTCTCATATATATATATATATATATATATATATATATATATATATATATATATATATATATATATATATATATATATATATATATATATATATATATTGTAAGGGGCTGGCTGCTGCCGAGTATATTTTTCTCGTATTCTCTGAGGAATATAGTCTTACCTGCTTGTTGCTTTGCTGTTATGCTGTTTTGATTTTGACTGTGCTTGGGATCCACAATATTAATAAGCATGTGCCATGTCCTAGACTGGAGAGCGTGAAGGGTGATTGATGTTAACATGTTTATTTGTTTAGATACGTTAATGTTATTCTTCTATGTTAAATTTATTTTATTATTATTATTTATTTGAGTGCACTTGTGCTAATGAAAAGTCTTATGAGCTATTGTTCCCATTTCGGGCAATAATTAAAAACAGGTTATCTTATTCAAACAGGTTGTTATTCTCAAGAAGGCATATTACCCTTTCAAGAGTAGGTTATATTCTTTGTGTTTTATTATTATTATTATTAATTCATTATATATTTTTAGATCATTTAAACTGAGGTGAGGCACTGGGGTATTATTTATAATTCTCACAGGTGCCGGTCTAGGGCCTTATTGCCTAGTGCTAATCTGGAGTTATAATCTCTATACCTATCAGGTAGAAAAATATAGATAAGAGACCTTAATGGTTTTTGAGATTATCATATATTTTTTTTTTTATAAAATTTTTATATTAATATTCACTTTGGGAAAAGAAAATATGTCAGTAGTGTGATAAATTTCAAAGTAAAACATTTTCCACTTTCAAATCTTTGGTTGTTTTAAACCATTACTCATTTTTTCTCTTTATTTTGTGTATATAAAGAGGCTATCTTGTGTACTGTGAACTATAGATAATTTTATGCGAACATTGTAAGTGTAAGATCAATATATATATATATATTATATATATATATATATATATATATATATATATATATATATATATATTATATATTATATATATATATTATATATATATATATATATATTGATCTTACACTTACAATGTTCACATAAAATTATCTATAGTTCACAGTAAACAGGATAGCCTCTTTATATACAAAAAATAAAGAAAAAAAGAGTAATGGTTTAAAACAACCAAAGATTTGAAAGTGGAAAACGTTTTACTGTGAAATTTATCACACTACTGACATATTTTCTTTTCCCAAAGTGAATATTAAATTATAAAAATTTTATAAAAAAAAAAATATATGATAATCTCAAAAACCATTAAGGTCTCTTATCTATATTTTCTACCTGATAGGTATAGAGATTATAACTCCAGATTAGCACTAGGCAATAAGGCCCTAGACCGGCACCTGTGAGAATTATAAATAATTACCCCAGTGCCTCACCTCAGTTTAAATGATCTAAAAATATATAATGAATTAATAATAATAATAATAAAAAAACAAAGAATATAACCTACTCTTGAAAGGGTAATATGCCTTCTTGAGAATAACAACCTGTTTGAATAAGAATAACCTGTTTTTAATTATTGCCCGAAATGGGAACAATAGCTCATAAGACTTTTCATTAGCACAAGTGCACTCAATAAATAATAATTAATAAAAATAAAATTTAACATAGAAGAATAACATTAACGTATCTAAACAAATAAACATGTTAACATCAATCTCCCTTCACGCTCTCCAGTCTAGGACATGGCACATGCACATTAATATTGTGGATCCCAAGCACAGTCAAAATCAAACAGCATAACAGCAAAGCAACAAGCAGGTAAGACTATATTCCTCAGAGAATATACTCGGCAGCAGCCAGCCCCTTACAATATATATATATATATATATATATATATATATATATATTATATATATATATATATATATATATATATATATATATATATGAGAGAGAAAGAGAAATGGAAAATGTTGGAACTATACATTGAATGAGATAAAAATTGCAAAAAAGTGAAAAATGTGATATTTGTACTTATTAAATTGCTTATATTTTCTAAACCAAGCCAAAACCAAAAATAATTCATTAAAAAAATTAAAATATACATATATAACAATAATTCAGCAAAGTTTGAAAAAAATCGAAGATTAGGTTTTTTTTCAAGGTCAAGGTCAAGGTCACCAATAGGTCAAATTTTTTATTTGACCTCCGAGGTCAAAATCATCTAAATAAATGTTGTACCGCTATTCAAGATCTTTTAAATGGTCTTTACACGATGCTTCTAAGTGCCATAGAAGCCGAGATATTGTATTTTGACCTCGGACTACTCTCTGAAAATTGACATTTTTGACCAAAGTTTCAAAGGTCATATCTTCTGAACCGTATGAGCTAGAGACCTGCAATAAACGCCATTCATATTTTCTCAACAAGATCTGTTAGTGTGCCACTTTTTATACAAATCGAAAGGGGTCAGGGTTTTTTGTCGGTTGAAGTGACTTGGAATGACCCATATTATATATATATATATATATATAATATATATAATTATATATATAATATATATATATATATATATATATATATATATATTATATATATATATATATATATATATGGGTCATTCCAAGTCACTTCAACCGAAAAAATTTTTTCCGTGACCCCTTTCGATTTTTATGAAAAATGGCACACTAACAGATCTTGTTGAGAAAATATGAATGGCGTTTATTGCAGGTCTCTAGCTCATACGGTTCAGAAAATATGACCTTTGAAACTTTGGTCAAAAATGTAAATTTTCAGAGAGTAGTCCGAGGTCAAAATACAATATCTCGGCTTCTATGGCACTTAGAAGCATCGTGTAAAGACCATTTAAAAGATCTTGAATAGCGGTACAACATTTATTTAGATGATTTTGACCTCGGAGGTCAAATAAAAAATTTGACCTATTGGTGACCTTGACCTTGACCTTGAAAAAAAACCTCATCTTCGATTTTTTTTCAAACTTTGCTGAATTATTGTTATATATGTATATTTTAATTTTTTAATGAATTATTTTTGGTTTTGGCTTGGTTTAGAAAATATAAGCAATTTAATAAGTACAAATATCACATTTTTCACTTTTTTGCGATTTTTATCTCATTCAATGTATAGTTCCAACATTTCTGAATTCATTTCTCTTTCCTTTCTATATATATATATATATATATATATATATATATATATATATATATATATATATATATATATATATATATATATATATATATATATATATATGGGACTGGGTGTATGGACTATACTAAATACCACTTTGCCATTTAATGATTAAATAAATGTTAGTATATATATATATATATATATATATATATATATATATATATATATATATATATATATATATATATATATATATATATATATATATATATATATATATATATATATAAGGTGTATGGGTGACTGGGAATGTTTGTATGTGAGTGATATGAAGAGAATAAAATTTAATGAAAATAAAATAAAAGTGAGAAGTAATGATTACACTAAAAATTAAAAAGAATGAATAATATAAAATAATGAGTGCTAATATGATTGCAGAATACATTCGGAGCTGGAGCTGCTTTCCTTTTTTGGGCTCCAGGTCCCCAGCCCTGAATTTTTATTTTAATATACAACAATAACATTGCGATGATATGCATAAATACAAGTTATATTGATAATTTTATATTTTACATTTTTTTTTCAAACTTTAACTTAGGGCCTTACCTGAATAAAACTGTTGAATCACTTATGAATCGAAATTCCTTTTTCAAAATTTTTGTAGTTTTACAAACTTTTATTATACAATATCTGTAATTTCCTGAATTTTTTTTTCCTGAAAAAAATGCATATAACCATTAATTTAAGTGAATGTTGGCTATTCTACTCCTTCCTTACAATTAAATAAATCTCACTTAAAATATCTAATTTTCTTAACCTAAAATTTCAGTGCTTTTGACCTCTTTACAAATTTTAGGCAACCCCGGCCCCGGCTAAATTTGGGTGACCCCGGCCCCGGCAAAATTCCAGCCCCGGTCGGTCCCTATATATATATATATATATATATATATATATATATATATATATATATATATATATATATATATATATATATATATATATATATATATATATATATATATGAGAGAGAAAGAGAAATGGAAATGTTGGAACTATACATTGAATGAGATAAAAATCGCAAAAAAGTGAAAAATGTGATATTTGTACTTATTAAATTGCTTATATTTTCTAAACCAAGCCAAAACCAAAAATAATTCATTAAAAAAATTAAAATATACATATATAACAATAATTCAGCAAAGTTTGAAAAAAATCGAAGATGAGGTTTTTTTTCAAGGTCAAGGTCAAGGTCACCAATAGGTCAAATTTTTTATTTGACCTCCGAGGTCAAAATCATCTAAATAAATGTTGTACCGCTATTCAAGATCTTTTAAATGGTCTTTACACGATGCTTCTAAGTGCCATAGAAGCCGAGATATTGTATTTTGACCTCGTACTACTCTCTGAAAATTGACATTTTTGACCAAAGTTTCAAAGGTCATATTTTCTGAACCGTATGAGCTAGAGACCTGCAATAAACGCCATTCATATTTTCTCAACAAGATCTGTTAGTGTGCCATTTTTCATAAAAATCGAAAGGGGTCACGGAAAAAATTGCCAAATTTTGGTTGAAGTGACTTGGAATGACCCATATATATATATATATATATATATATATATATATATATATATATATATATATATATATATATATATATATATATATATATATCAGGGTTGGCATTGATTAAATCAAATTGATTTAATCAGTTGATTAAATCAATTGATTTTTTTTTAAAAAAAAAATCATGATTTTTTAAAAAAATAATGACTTTTTTTTTTTTTTTTTTGTCATATTTTTTGATACATAATGATATAACAGATATATATATATATATATATATATATATATATATATATATATATATATATATATATATATATATATATATATATATATATATATATATATATATATTTTGCAAGTTATGTATTTAATTTATGGATTAATGATTATGCATCAAAGGTGCTTAAATTTTCTTTCTTTTATAATTTATATAGAGGAATATTGTTTCCTTATAATGTATAAAAATTTAAATGGTTGAAAATTAAAAGGAATTGTCTTTTCTGTTTTCTTTTTTGTCTATAACCTCAAATTGCATTAGATTAAAGCTCAATAAAATTTTGTTGAAGATTTGATTGAATATATATTAGGAATTCTAAACTCTAACAGTTCTATATTGGATAAATTATATTAATGAAGATCAGATTCTTGTATTACCCTATATGAAATCTTGAACCAAATATTAAGGAAGTTATATTTCTAATATATAAACTACTTTAAAGTTTTTTAACACAGTAAGAAGGAACTAATATATCTGTTATATCATTATGTATCAAAAAATATGACAAAATAAAACAAATAAAAGAAAACAGTTTTATTATTTTTTAAAAAAATCAAAAAAATCATTGATTTTTTTATTTTTTTTATTTTTTTAAAAAAATTAAAAAAATCTACCAACGATACCGATACCGATATATATATATATATATATATATATATATATATATATATATATATATATATATATATATATATATATATATATATATATATATATATATATATATATATATATATATTGATGCACCAATCAATCGGCAGATAATCGGTAATCAGCCTAATCGGCCATATTACCGATTAATCGGTAATCGGCTATTCACATGATTAATCGGCCGATTGCTTAAATCCTTTACCATTTATTTTCAACATATTATATGTTGAATTCCAGCGAGTAGACACATCTTGAATCAGTTTATGTTTATCCTTTTAAGCTGCTCCTGGATTTCAGTTAATTTGCTAATCGCTAATGAAGAATGATTAAAGTGTGATACTATTTTTCTGCTATTTGCAATTATATTGCTCACAGCCTTTTGCGAAAATATTGAATCATTTACTGAAAGTTGCAATGTGCGGATGAAACATGATGGTGACTGTACACCACACCTCCTCACACCGCCAACCATATTTGCGGTGGAAACTCGTAGTACAAGAAAAATTTTGTTGGAGATCTTATACTCATTCAGAACAATGTGTAGTTGTTCACTTATTAATTCAGCTGTATGTGAACCAGGGAAAGGAACAACCTCTAAGCACAGCTCTACATTGTTCAAACTCATCTGAAAGCCAATGGCCTGTCACACTCAGAAATGGAGCATTATTTGTTAAAGCTGTCCAAATGTCTGTGGTCAAAGAAAGACTGCTAATTTCATCGAGCGATGTCTGAATTTTTGCTTTTACTTTCATAAATATATCCGGGATTATTTTGTCTGTGAAATATTTTCTTGATGGAATTCTGTAATTAGGAAAGAGTTTTGCAATAAGCCTTTGGAATCCAATGTCAGATGTTAAAGAATATGGTTGAATATCAACAGCTATCATGTCTCCTATCAAATAATATGTATCTCTTGGGACTTGTGATCATTAATATTCCAAATTTTACTCTTTACTAAAACTGATTGAATAGTTGGTTGAACTGGAGGCTCATAGTTGCTGCAACCTTGCTTCTGAAGTATTTGGCTGTGACCAATCATATTGCCTTTTCAGCTTATCCGTTTCAGCTTTTGCTTCATCTGAATGAATTTTCTTAATGTGGTTCAACATATTTGTCGTTGTATAACTCTTTTGCAGATTTGCCACCTCTTGATATGGTGGCTTTACATAATTTAAAAATACATTTACTGTTTATCCTTAGGATGAACATCAAAATACTTCCAACAATAACTGGTTGACATACTGCTTTCGTTATAAAGTGTAATTACTATTTAATTATTTATATCTCTATAATCGAGATTCTAGAATCTAGAGTTATCTTTAAAATTTAAAATTTTTATTTTTTATATATCTGAAAAGTAAGCAATAAAAATGATTTACATTAATAATGAAAACATGCATAGTTATTAGTAATAAATAATAATGTTGGTAACTGCTTTTTCTCAGTATTAATTTAAATTATTAGGTTGTAACTGATGAAAGGCCGATTAATCGGTAATCGGCCACTTGGCTTATCGGTGCACCCCTATATATATATATATATATATATATATATATATATATATATATATATATATATATATATATATATATATATATATATATATATATATATATATATATATATATATATATATATATATATATTCTCTGGAGGTAAAGACTATATAGAATAGAACTTACATATTTTAAACTTTATTCTCCTATACTGTTACTTATATGAATATGCCATATTTATAAATAGTAGAAATCCAAAAATAACCTCACAGTTACGTAAATAACTTTATTTCTTTATCAGATCATTTTTGCATTGTTCTTTCTCATTGTGTATCTGTTCTCATTTGTCCTATTTTAATGTAAAATTTGTTATTTGATACTAATACTTTGTATGCATATATATATATATATATATATATATATATATATATATATATATATATATATATATATATATATATATATATATATATATATATATATATATATATATATATATATATATTATATATCGGTATATATATATTCTTATTAATTTTTTTTCTTTAACTTTTAGGCATATGACACAGTTGAATTTCTTCCATCAGAAACTAATAAAATGTCATTAGACAACCTCACCAATGGATCTTCCATAGATGAAAGTTCAGCCAACATTGAGTTTTCAAATTTATACCCAGCGGTGATTGAATGTTTTGCTATTATACTATGTGGGTTAGTAGAATACTCTTAAGTCTATTCTTGTATATTTAGTATTTATAAGATTTAACTAAAAGTTTTTGTCATTTTTGTATTAGATAAAAAATGGTTTTTTAAGTATTGGAAAGCATATATTTCTTTAAATTATTTTAATGTCTTTAGCTCTTCTAGTTATTTGCTTTGATATTTAATTTTACTTCTCAAAAAAAAAAAAAATAAAAATCAGTTGTTTGTCATGGTTTTGCTGCTTGCTCTGATGTATTTAGTATGTAATAAAATTA
Organism: Armadillidium nasatum; assembly: GCA_009176605.1. Lineage (NCBI taxonomy): Eukaryota > Metazoa > Arthropoda > Malacostraca > Isopoda > Armadillidiidae > Armadillidium > Armadillidium nasatum. The sequence continues at coordinate 10,530 of SEYY01002169.1, read as the reverse complement.
TTAATTCTTATTTTCCTTTAATTGAAGGTATATTGCGGGAAGAGCAGGTCTTATATCTCATACAGAATCCAAAGGTCTTAATGTTTTTGTAGGAACTTTTTCTCTTCCATCATTAATATTTTTGTCTATGGCAAAATTAGATTTCAGGTCAGTAGTTTATTTTTGAATTGCTTAATATACTAATGTATTGGTGGCTAAGTTTGTGTAAAGTAGTAGTAGTAGTAAAAGTAGATAGGCCCTATATAAGTATTGGAAATAATTTTCTTTCAGTTCTGTGAATTGGGTTTTTCTATCAGCTATATGCCTGTCCAAAACACTTGTATTTGTATTTGTGGCTTTTATTACTTTGCTTGTGTATCGACCCATCGATTTTGGAAAAGCTGGAATTTATGCCATTTTTTCCACACAGAGTAATGATTTTGCCTTGGGATATCCAATTGGTAATTATATTGCATGATATAGTTTTTTTTAATCATATATCTGTAGCTATAGTAAATATACTTACGCAGACAAGACTCTTCTCTATTTTAAAAATACATTAAAATATGAAATGCAACCAGATATCTTATTTAGAAATGACAATGTATAATTTATATTCTTGGTTAATTTTTTTTTTTTACATTATCACTTTGTTTTAAAGTTGCTGCTTTATATGGAAAAGATCATCCAGATTTTGCTTCTTACCTGTATTTGGCAGCCCCAATTTCATTAGCCTTTCTAAATCCAATTGGCTTCATATTGATGGAGGTATGTTGAAAATCTTTTCTTTTCCAAATAGTTACCAAGTACATTACTCTTATAGTTGTTTTTTTTCTCTTGCTTTTATTTAGCAGTACACTTTGTTTTTGTCTCTTCTCATGGGTAAGGGTAGGAGGCCTACTGAATTGTACCAAAGTTTAGTAAAAATCTGGAAGCAGAACCAAATCAAAAGCCTACTTGTCACGATATGAGGTTTGAAAGTGTAAAAATCAAAAAATTGGGAAAATAGATGAAGGAAGTATTTCCAGACTTTATACCAGTGGAACACATATAAGATTGAGCATAGTGGTCAAGTTCGGGATCAGAGAATTGGACAAAACAATGAAAATGTGTGATAATACTTGTCTATTTTAATAGCATTAGGATAAAGAAAGTGACGGAATAATTTATGATGAGAAAGAGATTGAAGGATATGTTCATGATTATATACTGTAGAATGTTAAAACATACAGGGTATCTATAAGTCCTTAATACTAGTGGACATCCTGTCGGGTATTGTTTACCATATACTTTGTGTAAAGCAGATCCTTGAGACGTTTTTGTTTTACAGATTGGAAGAAGACGTCGCAATGGACAGGCGCCGGATTCTCAATCGAACTCATCGTCGGCTTCAAGGAGAAAAACTTGTGGATTGGTTTTTGACATTATAAAAGATTTTATTCTGAATCCATTTGTTTTCATGACAATTTTGGGACTGTGTGCGAACTTGGCCCTCAATCATCAGTTGCCGACAGTACTTGAAGGATTTTTGAAGGTATATATATATATATATATATATATATATATATATATATATATATATATATATATATATATATATATATATATATATATATATATATATATATATATATATATATATATAACTGTGAACTCACTTTCAAATGTAAATTTCCCAAGAAAATATGAAAAGGCAACTTTATTTTTCAATAATATAAAACCAAATAGTGTTCATAAAACCGTATAAATTAAAGCCAAAAGGTTTATATAATATAATAATTACACAAGCTTTCAAAAGACTTATCCAGTCTCCCATCTTTCAGGTGCTAATTAAGACAATTCAGAATTTTTTTAAGAAAAGAGTTAAAATATTAGAACCTTTTAGGTCAGATTATTTAAGCCAAGCAGAAATTTATTTTTAAAAATATTCTTCCTCAAAATTAGACCGTTAAGAAAATCATCCAAAGGCAGATTCTTATTTTTATTAAAATTCTTTTTATTTTTATACTTTCCATGAATTTTTTTTTGATTTCATTGATCTTGAACATGAATTCTGCATTCTTCAAATTTATTCTATGATCCTTATTAGTTTGATGGTGATATAAAGAAGAGTCTGGTCACCAACACTTAAAGTCTTTTAAGTCTTTTGAAAGCTTGTGTTTTATTATTGTAATGATTTTTGTGGTTTTATGTAAACAGTTTCGTTTTATTTTATTTAAAAAAAGTTGCATTTTCATATTGGGAATAATATATATATATATATATATATATATATATATATATATATATATATATATATATATATATATATATATATATATATATATATATATATATTAGGATTCCACCGATTAATCGGCAGCTAATCGGTAATCGGCCTAATCGGCCATATTACCGATTAATCGGTAATCGGCTATTCACACGATTGATCGGCCGATTGCTTAAATCCTTTACCAGAACTATTTTATAACTGCCAAGTTAATCATCAGATAGCTTCGACACAGTAACAAATAACAATACCAATATAATTTAAAAAAAAAAAAATTGTTTTTTTTTTTTTTTTTTTTTTTTTTTTTTTTTTTTTTTTTTTTTTTTTTTACCTTTTTAAGAAATCATTCATAAATTATGAAACATTAACATATTATAATTGACTCATTGTTAATACAAATACTACAAATACATACATACAAATTGCATAAAAATACTACTAAATTTTGGCAGTTTTCCTTGTTTTCTGTTTATACTGTTGCCTCTTCAATTCATGTTGTCTTCTATCTCAGCTCTCAAGCTCATCAGTATTTAAAGTTCAATACTCTTAAGTTATAATGCAGAAACATAAGAGTTTCCCCATTTTCAGGACACAGCCTATTCCTTGTAGGTTCATAGATATTACCACCTGTACTAAAGAGTCTTTCACTCTCAACAGATGATGGTGGTGCGCTTAAATATTTTGAAGCCAAATTGCTCAATATTGGTAAAGTCTCCCGTGTCTTTTTCCACCAAAGAAATGGGTCTTCGCTTCTTTGAAGTGTTGGTAGAGTTAAATATTGATCCAGTTCCTTTGCGCATCTACGAGTAACAGATTTACTCCTCTTGAGTTTGGGTTGCACATCTGTTGTACTTGCAACGTCTAAGTCTGAATTTATTTTCATAGGCTTATTTGACTCAAAATCATCTAACAGTTTTGAAAGGGAAACAGTTTTAGGTACACTTTCATAAGTTTCATTATCTTGATCATCATTAGAAGAGCTGTCTCCTGTTTGACTATCAATAGAATTTATCTCAGCTTGATGTTCTACAATATCCTATAACCCATTTCTTAATAGTGTCTTCTTTAATGTCATCCTTTTGAAATTTCAATTTAAATCTGGGATCGAGAAAAGTAGCCAAGCACAGAAATTTTTCATTTATGTATGATGCAAATCTTTTTTCAGTTGATGCACTGAATTCTTCAACAGTTGAAATAATTCCACTAAATTCACCAGTAGGTTTGGTAGCTTTTAATAGAAATAATCTGAGAGCTAATATTGTAGGGATTATCATTGATATAGTTGATGTTCTGTTACTTGATTCTTTGCTGATGTCTTCAAATGGACTTAATAACTGGACAACTTTTTCAACAATTGTCCATTGGTAACTTGATAAAGTTGGAATGTTATTGTCAACAGCATACATTATAAGAGCTTTTCGCTGTTCTAAATTTGTTGAATTCCAACGAGTAGACACATCTTGAATCAGTTTATGTTTGTCTAATTTAAGCTGCTCCTGGATTTCAGTTAATTTGCTAATCGCTAATGAAGAATGATTAAAGTGTGAGACTATTTTTCTGCTAATTGCAATTATATTGCTCACAGCCTTTTGCGAAAATATTGATTCATTTACTGAAAGTTGCAATGTGTGTATGAAACATGATAGTGACTGTACACCACACTCCCTCATACCACCAACCATATTTGCGGCGGAATCTCGTAGTACAAGAAAAATTTTGTTGGAGATCTTATACTCATTCAGAACAATGTGTAGTTGTTCACTTATTAATTCAGCTGTATGTGAACCAGGGAAAGGAACAACTCTAAGCACAGCTCTACATTGTTCAAACTCATCTGAAAGCCAATGGCATGTCACACTCAGAAATGGAGCATTATTTGTTGAAGCTGTCCAAATGTCTGTGGTCAAAGAAAGACTGCTAATTTCATCGAGCGATGTCTGAATTTTTGCTTTTACTTTCATAAATATATCCGGGATTATTTTGTCTGTGAAATATTTTCTTGATGGAATTCTGTAATTAGGACAGAGTTTTGCAATAAGCCTTTGGAATCCAATGTCAGATGTTAAAGAATATGGTTGAATATCAACAGCTATCATTTCTCCTATCAAATAATGTATCTCTTGGGACTTGTGATCGTTAATATTCCAAATTTTATTCTTTTCTAAAACTGATTGTATAGTTTGGTTGAAATTTTTTGGAGGCTCATAGTTGCTGTACCTTGCTTCTGAAGTATTTGGTTGTGACCAATCATATTGCCTTTTCAGCTTTTGCTTCATCTGAATTAATTTTCTTAATGTGGTTCAACATATTTGTCATTGTATAACTTTTTGCAGATTTGCCACCTCTTGATATGGTGGCTTTACATAATTTACAAATACATTTACTGTTATCCTTAGGATGAACATCAAAATACTTCCAACAATAACTGGTTGACATACTGCTTTCGTTATAAAGTGTAATTAATATTTAATTATTTATATCTCTATAATCGAGATTCTAGAATCTAGAGTTATCTTTAAAATTTAAAATTTTATTTTTTAATATATCTGAAAAGTAAGCAATAAAAATTATTTACATTAATAATGAAAACATGCATAGTTATTAGTAATAAAAAATAAAAATAATTTTATTAATAATAATAATAATAATTTTATTAATTAATATAATTAAACTCATTACTTATTAGGTGTCATTGATGAAAGGCCGATTAATCGGTAATCGGCTACTTGGCTTATCGGTGCACCCCTATATATATATATATATATATATATATATATATATATATATATATATATATATATATATATATATATATATATATATATATATATATATATATATATATATATATATATATATATAAATAATATGAAATCATAATAGCTTTCTTTTGAATTGCTTAGATAGAATTCTTACTTGTTGTTGGGTGTTTTGTTATTCATTTTCATGTTTGATATGTTGTCTTCATGTTCAAATAAATAACTTTCATTTTAGGTTTTAATACTTTTTGGTACATTTTTCTTCAATTTTTTCTATAAATTTTATTGTGGGGATTTATATTTATTTATTTTCTCGTAAGATGAGTTGTAGACGGTCGGTGGTAATTTTTGATAATAAATTATTTTTAATTTGAAATTGAGAATTGATTCATATGGTGACTGTTATAGATCTTCTTTTAATATAGTGTCATAAACTTAAGTTTTTTCCATCTTAACTAAAAGTTATGATTTTTTTTTTTTTAATAAAGAAATTCTTTAAACTGTGCTTCAATAAAGTAAGTTATGTTAATTTTGGAAATAATTCATGTAAGTTTTTGAGGTCATCATTAATAGTATAAGGCAGTGAGGTTTTAAGTCATACAAAATGAAAAAAAAAAAAAAAAAAAAAAAAAATCATTATTAGCAAGGAAATTAGGTAGGATTATTTTTTAAGGTTCATTTGGGATTTCCTCTCCACTCCTTTAGGCGCTTTAGAATATCTCTATCCATCTTATTTTCCGACAGGAAAAGATGAGAGATAAAATTGAAATTTTTTCAGTACAGTTTGATAAAAGTTACAGAAAATACGTTCCAACTATTGAAAAGAAACAAAGAAAATATAACATAAAAACAATTATATGTGCTTTACCATTTTAGAGGCAACTTATATCATATATTTTATATAACAATCTTAATTGAGTTATTATTATTAATGATTTAATATATATTTAATTTGATATTTATTATTTAATATTTGATATTAATATAATGAGTTTATTATTATTATTATTATTATTATTATTCAAATGTTTGCAACTTTTTTTTTAGGTATTTGGTGAAGCTTTTCTCTGCCTCTGCCTTGTTTCTTCTTGGATTGACAATGGTTGGAAAAGTTCAATCACTCAGAGGAGCAGCTTTGGTCACTCCTGGGATACTCGTAGCTGTAAAAACGTAAGTCACAAGCTCAAGGAATAATTGAACTGAAAAATAAATATATTTATAGGCAAATATTTTGAAAAATGTAGTGCGTGAAATTAATGTAAGTTCCCTATAAAATAATTGAACAAATATTTGTAGCATTTGTTTAGAAAATGCTCCTTAATATTGATATTGTCAAGAGGAATTTATTAATGTACATTATTAAACTTGTATATTTTAAGTCTTAAATGTTATGCATTTTTATATAGAAGACATGAAGGAAGAATTTTAATTAATTGCAAGAGATGTGAAACATCAGTCTAGGGGGGTGGAGTGGTGGGGGAATGTAAAAAAAGCTTAGTGCTGAAAAAATACTTATTTTAGAGTTTGATTGACAAAAGGCAAATGAAATATGAAGTAAATGGTAAAGCATATGGAGCAAAAAACATTTGAGATGTTACTTAATGGAAGATGGTATCTAATTTGAGTTGAGGACACAAAAAATTTGAATGGAAAAGGCCAGGTATTTCTTGATTTTAAAAGTAATTTAAAGTAAAAATTGGGATTAGTTGGTAAAGCATCAAAATATTAATCTTTTCTAGCAATCACTTTTTTTTTTTTTTTTTTTTAAATCTGTTTTTTTTTTTTTTTTTTTTTTGATTTTAATTTTTTCCTTGATTATCATTGTTTTTATTATTTTTTTTTTATATACAGAGTTCTATTGCCTTTGGTATTACGGGAGGTTGTGAGTGTGCTGAAGCCTGTTGCAGATAATACCTCAACAGCAGATTTCAGCAATTACGGGTTTCTTTATGGTACTATTCCCACAGCTCCAGGAATGTTAGTTTTTGCCACTAAATATAATGTCGCTGTTGATATGGTGAGTCAAAAAAATAATTTTTTGCTTTGTTATATTATTATTATTATTATTATTATTATTATTATTCATTACTAGTTTTTATATATTACAAAAGAGTGATATAAACAATAGTTGAATCTGTGTGTTGTGGTATGATGTTAAAAATTCTAAGAACATGCTTTAAATTTGTCTATTTAAAATGGGAATTGTTAAATAGCTCGTGCTGTAACCTCCTTTATGAGTGATAACATATAATCATATTAATTTTCTTACATATTCAGTTGTTTAGAATATTAGAATTAAGGTGGCTTAGGAAACTAGGGGTCAAGGCCAAGGTCATAGGGAAATATTTGTAGTGAATGAAGCATTGAATTTGTGAAGAATTTGTCCAAACAGAGAAAAATGAAGCAAAAAACACACAAAGTGAAGAAATTGAAATATAGATATCTGAGTGTTGTATAAATCGTAATAAATTAATAATGGGTTAATTTAGAAGAGATTTAGAGGTTCTTAGGATAAGAAATTCCACCTGTAGGGGGAGTTAAGTAGCATACAAATATTTTATATTTGTTCACTCACATTGTGGACAGGGTTGACAGTTATAATAACTTGGATATTCTTTCATATCTGTAGATTTCCTAACAATAACAGTAAAAGTTAAATTCTTATGTAATGACATTATATTTAGTCATATTTATTTTATTTATTTATTATATATTATTATTTTTATTATTATTATTATTATTATTATTATTATTATTATTATTATTATTATTATTATTATTATTATTATTATGCGAGTAGATAGCGAGTGGGTTGGTGGTTTGCACATTCATCTCTGCTCCTATTATGTTCATCTCTGCAAAGATGATAACATTGGTAAGCATCAAACCGGAAGATTATTCAGCAGAATTGGAGAAGTTTCTATTCAACGTCAGTGTCATTGGTCTCATTTGCTCTGTAAGCATTTATTATATTTTAGTATTCGTATTCATAAGTATAAAAAATATCTCTGAACATTTTATTAGAATTGGATGTAAAACTTAACTACTCTGCCTTTTAGTTTAAGGAAAGTGTCAAATAGTGAGCAACGTTTTTATTTTTATCTAGTTATGTATCACTTTTTTTATTCATAGGTATTCCCTTTAAATGAATCATTCTGAATGAAGAAATTATTTCATGTTACTTTCCTACATTGTTTCAAACACATCTAAGTTAACCATAGTTTTTATTTGCATGTCAGCTACATTACATTGCTGTGTGAAACATTTTTTTTTTGTCACACGCCTCTTAACACACAGCCTTTCCATTTCGCTCTTATTTTCTTTGTTTATTTCTGTATACATTTGTACTTTTAATTTTAGTGTCGTTCAGTAATTTTGCTGGTTAATATTTCTTCCGAGTAAAAATGTTTTTGCTTTTTCTCATGCGAAATATTTGAGTATGGATTAAAAAGTAGGAAATCTTAAGATCGGAATTACACTATTAACAACTGTAAAATCGATTGTCTTGGACCAGTTATTTAAATGTTTAAAGTTTTGTCATTTTTTTTTATTTAAAGAAAAGTTGAATTTGTTAAAAATTTTAATCATCAGTAAGATGTAGGATTTGATTAATAGCTTTTACTTTTAATATTAAGATATAAATAGATGTTAAGAATTATCATTGGAAATAAATATAGCTCTGGATTACACTAGTTATTTTTAATTCATTCAAATCTTCTCTTTGATGCTAAATCATTTTTAGTTCAGTGGCTATTTTAAGCTTTTGTCTTAGAGATCCGCAAACATCAATTACTTTCCAGATATTAAATATTACCATAGTTGATGCATTTATCCTTAAGGTTTATATATTTTTATATTCCACAACATATCTATTACTACAAGTAAACAAAGATGAATAGACTTCAAGGTTTTATATTTGTTAGAGTTTTTCCAGTTGATATTGTATCTAAAATGCAATTTTTTGATTTTCCTGCAATAATCAATTGAAAAGATAATAATAATAATAATAATAATAATAATAATAGTAATAATATATTATTATTATTATTATTAAAAGTTTTTTTATTGAAACACTTGTTTCAGGGATACAACTTAAATTTAACTCCTTCTCTAAAACGAGGGACTTTTTAATCATAGTTTTGTGTTGTGAAGCACATATGAATTACCTTCAAATCACATTTAAAAGCATTCACCTCATTAATTTTTTTTTTTAATGTAATAATATTTCTTATGGTTCAATTTAATAGGTTTTCTACATTTGTTCTCACTTGTTACTTTCTTTAATAATAATAATAATAATAATAATAATAATAATAATTATATAATATATATATATATATATATATTATATATATATATATATATATATATATATATATAATATATATATATATATATATATTATATATATATATATATATATATATATATATATATATTACTTAGGTGTGGGTGCTTATTGTATTTTCCCTGACGAGAAAATGGCGTAAGATTCCTCACTTTATTACTTTTTGCCTGACTTTGTCGCAAGCAATTTCCTGTATTGGTAAGAATTAACAGACAATGTTTTGAAATTTTTATTTTCATGTAAAATTTAATAGTATGCCAAGCTACAAATTATTATTATTATTATTATTATTATTATTATTATTATTATTATTATTATTAAATGTTATTACTATAATTTGAGTAATTTTTAATGATACAAAAAGGTCAGAGAATTTTTCTAATTCATTTGTATTCTGAATGAACGTAGGGAGGAATGTATATTATTTGTAAATATTGTTTTGTTTTTTGAATTTCATTTAAAATATCTTTAATTTTTTACAAATATTTTCTCATTTGTTCTGTTTAATAATTTTCTTTTAGTTACATTTTGAATCACTAATAATTTTTTAAATAAATTTTTGTTCTTTTTGTACAGGAGCTCTTTTGTGGAACGTTATTGACCACAGTCACAGATGGAAATTATATCTTCAATTTGTGGTTTTCAGTTTTGGTGTATTTTCGTCAAGGTTTTGGACAGCTATTTTGGCTGTATCGTTGTTCCTATTGCGGTGGCGATCTCTTGGCTTTGTTCTGGGTTTGAGACCTTATTTAGCTCTTATTGGATGGGGGTAAGTAAAGCAGGCTTGGGAATAAGAGTATCTGTATTTGGAGTATGGATAATGCATAATTTTATCCCTATTTCTTGAAACAATATCGTTTTTTGTTTTTAATTTACATACACTTCCACATAGATGAGGGAACATATGTTTATTTTTCTATCTCCTTTCTCGTACACTCTGGTTATTATGATTAAAACACACACTCTAATATGGAATGTTAGGAATTTTTGATTTGGACTTTGCGTGGTTTAAGATGGTGAAACAGAACATTTGAAACTAATTTTGTTTATTATGAGATAAAATCACTGTTTGCTACATGCAATCGCATTGTCAAATGTCATATCATTAACAGAGTTGTCAAAGACTAAGAATTGAATCAAAATCCAAGTCCACTGTTTTGTTTTAACCTTTTCTT
>SEYY01002168.1:0-29549 GCA_009176605.1 Armadillidium nasatum | reverse complement strand
TTTATCCACGGCCTATTAATTTCCTTAATGATAACAAATAATGCTGGTTTTGACAGCAAAGCCACTTTCTACTCGCATTCAGTGATTCACTTGAACAGTTCTGAAACAGTGGAAGGTTTTTGAGCAACTTTGGTATTTTGTATAACACTGCTTGATGCTGTCATATTTTTATGGTGCAACTACATTGCCATAATCAAGATTAATGATACTGGCCACTGAAACCTCTTGCGTTATTTACTCCGATAACCGTAGTTTTTTTTTTTTTTTTTTTTTTTTTTTTTTTTTTTTTTTTTTTTTGCTTTTTTTTATTTTTTTTTATCTCGTCTAGCATTTTCTGAATATTATCCACTCCCATCTCGAGTCCTATCTCATGTTGGTGCTCGGACCAATAACATTTTTGAAGATAAGTTCAAGTTTGCTTTATATGTTCCATGCTGTACATCAGCAAATCTAGAAAAAGTCATTGCGATTGGGTCAACTCACTGAAAAAGACTTTATCCTTGTATTCAGAAGAGGATTTTTGAAAGGTACCAAGTTGGTTTCCGCAAACTTTAGTTTTAAAGTTTAACAAGCCACCCCTTGGTGATTGGAAATCATCTTTTAATAAGAATTGTTTGCAGGAGGTTTATTTTGCTCGTCTGAAGATCTCACAAACATACATCACCAATGTGTTCCCCCACATCAGCAAATGCCATTGGTTTTTGAACAACAATATTTCATCAGTTCTCAGTCGATCGGAGTTTAGGCACCATATATTTGGTTTGGTCAATTGATTTTTAGTATTCTCTTTCCTTATCACTAGTACTGGTGACTGGTTGGGATTGCCCTACCAGTAATAAAAACATTTGAGCGCTTCGGCGACCCATTGCAATATATATATATATATATATATATATATATATATATATATATATTTATATATATATATATATATATATATATATATATATATATATATATATATTTTTTTTTTTTTTTTTATTTTTTTTTTTTTCAGACATTCGTTGAGTGAGGACGTGTTTTGTAACGCTCCTTAGTCTAAACTGCTATACCCTATTTGAAACTGTTTTATTGCAAGTGTTATAATGTCAGGTAGAAATAGTGATAGTGACTTTACTGATATTGAAACTCTCGATGTTGACCATGATGACAAGAGGATTAAAGATTTGACAACGTTTCTTAGCAGTTACAAACCTAAAAAAAATGTAAATTTAAGATCGAAGAAAACAGGATCATCTGCTGGCGGATCGCAACCTACACTTGATTCAACATTTTTTGAAGAGCTGATAAAACATATGAATTCTGTTCAGAAAAAACTTGATGAAATTTGCTCACAATTAAAAATCAGTAATGCTAAATCTGTCAAAAATGAAAATGATTTAAGAATGCTTAAAGGAAAAATTAACGACAAGGATGAAAAAATTGATGAATTCGGGACAAGATTGGATAACTTGTAGCGTCGATCACGCAGTGATCAAGTTTTGTTAATTTGAGGTAATCTTGAGGATTCCACAATGAACGAGGCAGACTTTGTAAAAAAATTTGATATCTACGACTCTTGGAATTGATAATCACTATAGTTTTATTTGGCAAGTCTAAAAGAGTATTGCTAGTGCATTTTAGCGACGTGACTTTCATCCCGAAACTGTTTAAAAACTTTTATATTTGTAAAACCTCCGCATTTATATTCGAATTTTTATTTAACACAGAAAAACGCTTTGACAGCTAAAGAATTGCGTTTAATTAAAGAGACATGGTAATATTCATTCAGTATTTAGTTTTAGAGGTAAAGTTTATGTAAACCTAACTAAGGATGGACCCAAGAAACTTGTCTATAATATGACGGATGTTAACGAGTATAAAATTGTTTAAACTTGACTGCCGTGTACCTTTTCTCTGTAATTTAATTATTAGGGCTTAGCATTTGGACTTTTTTGTAACATACGATATTTGCGTCCTAATGAGCGAACTGGATAATTTATTTTTTAACGAGCAGTGTCTTGTAATAAAGAATGTTAACGAGTTAACTAAGCAAAAACTTTTAAATGGCTAGTTTTCGGTATTAAATTTTTAATGTTAGGAGTTTAGTGGCCAACTTTGTAAATTTTATTTCAATGTTAGAATATTATAATTTAAATGTAGCTTATGTTAATAACTGAAATTTGGTTAACTGACTCAACTAGCTGTTTATATAATATTAAAGGCTATAAGGAATAGGAATAGTGGAGGTGGTGGAGTTTTGATGTATGTTCGAAATGATATTGCTGTTGAAGTAATAGATAATTTTTCAGGTATATGTGATTCTCATGAATCGCTATTTATACGCTTTAATTTAAGAGGTTTAGGGAAAGTTATACTGGTGGAATTTATAGGCCGCCTAATGGTCTATTGCTGAGTTTAATAATTTTCTTTTAAATGCTTTGAATGATATTCGTCGGCTGAGTTTCAGGTGTATACTGATGGGAGACTTTAATATAAATTATTTTTGTAACCTAAATATCGATTCCGCCGAAAATTTTAATATTCTGGTAAGTTTTTGTTACCAATTTTTAATCGCAGTGCCAACTTATGTATCACCGGCCAATGTTGATTATTTAAGTTTAATTGATCATATCTGGAGTAATTTATATTGTAATACTGAGGCATTTATTCTTGAATTTTTGGTTGCCGATCATTTTCCAAGTCTCGTATTCTTTAATTTTCAATTAAATGATGTAAGAAAGGTATCCTTCAGAGATTTTTCTGTTGGTAATATTGTTAAATTTAACGAAGCATGTAACAATAGAGTTGTTTTTAATGTATCACCCGAGCTCCCCGTTGATGATTTGGTTGAATCTTTCCTCAACTGGGTAAATGGAATTGTAAATAAATTTTTTCCTAAAAAAACTTAACAAATTTCAAATAAACGGAGCTCATGGCCTTGGATATCAAAATCGATTATGACTTGTATTAGAAAGAAACATAAATTATTTAAAATGCTAAAAATACACCAAATATCCTACGCCCAATTTAAGTCATATTCAGTTTTATTGAAATACTTATTAAAATATATTATTTAATATATATATATATATATATATATATATTATATATATATATATATTATATATATATATATATATATATATATATATATATATATATATATATATATATATATATATATATATATATATAAAGCAGGAGCTTAGGATACAGCCACAAGTTTTGGAATTGGAGCTCAGATTTTGAAAAAATCGGCACTCGAGAAGAAAAATTAAAGTCGTAAAGAATATATTGGATCTGTTTGCATTGTCACAATTTTGTTGCGTTTATTAAAAACATCTTGGTAAATAGTTTTACTTTCTCTTCCTCAAAGCATCTTCCCTTATATATACTTTTACCATCCTGAAATTTTTTAGTCACAATCCATCTGGTTGAAATTAACTTTTGTCCTTCTGTTCAAACTTCTTGCTAAATGTATTAAGATCTTTTATTTTAATGTTAAAATTTCAATTTAAATTTTTAATTTAAATGTTCTAAAATTATTTATACCTTTTAAAGTTTTATAAATATTTTGACAGTATCTTGCCTTTATTTTTTATTATATCTAAAGGGTGTTCTGCAGGAGCTGATAGAGTGAGAATAGGAAGGGGAACCTACTTATATATATATATATATATATATATATATATATATATATATATATATATATATATATATATATATATATATATATATATATATATATATATATATATATATATATATATATATATATATATATATATATATATATATATATATATATATATAATATATATAATATATTATATTAGTAAAACTAAGAAATGGTGTCCCATAGGAAGCCATCTTATCCCCTACACTATAGCTGCGTTCAGAAACCGAACGAAAGCGATCTGATCGGTGGCTTTTTGGCTGAAAGAAAAAACGTCTTTCAGCCAAAAAGCCACAGATCAGATCCCTTTTGTTTGGTTTCTGAACTCAGCTTATATAATCTGTGCAAAGCAGACCTACCAACCCAACGAACTCTAGAAATGAAACTAATAACATATGACGACGACATATCCATCATGATACAAAACTCTTCCATATCCACAGCCACCACACTCACTCAATCATACATTCGACAACTGGAAACATGGTTAATATCAAGCAGAATGATAGCTTCCCTCGAAAAATCCTCAATTATCCTTTTTACTACCTATAGACATCAATCTTCATTTACTCCCAAGTAAAATTGAATATCTTCATTCCTCAAAAAAAAATTTCCATACATCCTAGGCCTTACATATGACACACACTTCACCTTCTCAAAACACATTCAAAACATAACCAACACTGCAAACCTGAAATTAAACATCATACGAACACTCAAAAAACAACTTCAGTAACGAACTATTCTCCCGAAAAATAGTATACAAACAGTTTGCCAGACCAACTCGTAATTGCGCATCTACAGCCAGGTACCCTGCCACCTCACACTCAAACACTGAGAAATTACAAAAAAAAGAAGAAAATAATACCGCTCTTTGAATCATCACAGGTTGCACTAGAACCAACCAACCACTCAACTCAACATTTACACGAACAAACCAAAAAAAAAATCCCGATCTGTTCACTTATATATGATTGGAACCAAATCCTGCACAAACACACTAGACATATCACAGCCATGTTACTATACCCTACATTACCACACAAGACACCGTCTAAAATCACCCCATCATCTCCTGCCCACAAATACAGTAACATATTCAGAACCATTCCACCTACTCCAAACAACGTATCACTAAACAAACACACATACACCTTCAAAAGACAAAATTACAACAACATTCGCCAACCAAATCACCTCCTCAACGAACAACCCCCATCATATCAAACACACACAACACATTACAACGCAAAACCTAAAGAACCCATCTAGATTGAGGTCAGGCCACCAGCCAAACCTTCTAGCATACAAAAATAGATTCAATATACAAAACACACTATTTTCAATATGCCAAATATGTATGCAAGAACCAGAAAAAACAGAACACCTATTTCTGAGATGCCCTACCCTCACATAACACTGAACCCTCCCAACACTTCTCCACTCTGAGACACCTTAGGGAACTGCTGGCGGCCGTTGCGAATTTTCTGAAGGGTTAAAAAAAGTATATATATATATATATATATATATATATATATATATATATATATATATATATATATATATATATATATATATATATATATATATATATATATATATATATATATATATATATATATATATATATTAAATACGAACTTCCAAGACAGGCCGTGAATTAGCGTCTTTAGCAGTCGTTTATCATTATTCCTTAAATGATAACCAAGCTATCAACTAGATTCTACGATTTCATTGTTTGAAACAACAAAAAACCATGCGCAGAAAAAAAGGTTTTCTAGATAACTTCAGCCAAAAAACACTATATTTAAAGACAAGTTGAATGGAAGTTCCAGTGAAAGTTAAAAACCCTTCCTGAAAGTGAAATCTAAGGACTCTCCCTAAAATCAATATGCCAAATATTTTCAAACTAAACTAAATACTGTCATACTGATTCGCTTAGTCATAATGTCAAATATACTCGAATATTTCAATATTTTCTAAAACGAAACACACTATTTTAAGCTATGCCATTCAAATATACAAAAATAACAGCTAAAGAAAATAAAATTACTGCCCTACCCAGTTTTATACATTGTAATAGCTTATTTAATATGAAAATAAATATGAAAACATAAAATTCAACGGAATAAACAATTTCAAAACCTGCAGTTTTATTTGTTAATGAACAACAATATGGCAACCTTCACGATATCGATTGAAAGTCATCAGCCGGGTAGACTATTAAAGAACTATTCACTATAGTCACAACCAAATACAACCTCCGGTCTCTTAGTCTATAAAACAAAAATCTCTTCACACCAGACAGACGCGAGCACAGCTCTATTCTACATTAGGATCTGTCCCCATCCAAATAGCACCTTATTAAATAGAAACACACTCACCAAAAAAAAAAGTCACACACACACACACACACACACATATATATATATATATATATATATATATATATATATATATATATATATATATATATATATATATATATATATATATATATATATATATATATATATATATATATAAGTAGGTTCCCCTTCCTATTCTCACTCTATCAGCTCCTGCAGAACACCCTTTAGATATAATATAAAATAAAGGCAAGATACTGTCAAAATATTTATAAAACTTTAAAAGGTATAAATAATTTTAGAACATTTAAATTAAAAATTTAAATTGAAATTTTAACATTAAAGATAAAAGATCTTAATACATTTAGCAAGAAGTTTGAACAGAAGGACAAAAGTTAATTTCAACCAGATGGATTGTGACTAAAAAATTTCAGGATGGTAAAAGTATATATAAGGGAAGATGCTTTGAGGAAGAGAAAGGAAAACTATTTACCAAGATGTTTTTAATAAAGGCAACAAAATTGTGACAATGCAAACAGATCCAATATATTCTTTACGACTTTAATTTTTCTTCTCGAGTGCCGATTTTTTCAAAATCTGAGCTCCAATTCCAAAACTTGTGGCTGTATCCTAAGCTCCTGCTATATATATATATATATATATATATATATATATATATATATATATATATATATATATATATATATATATATATATATATATATATATATATATATATATATATATATATATATATATATATATATATATATATATATATATATATATATATATTTTAATAAGTATTTCAATAAAACTGAATATGACTTAAATTGGGCGTAGGATATTTGGTGTATTTTTAGCATTTTAAATAATTTATGTTTCTTTCTAATACAAGTCATAATCGATTTTGATATCCAAGGCCATGAGCTCCGTTTATTTGAAATTTGTTAAGTTTTTTTAGGAAAAAATTTATTTACAATACCATTTACCCAGTTGAGGAAAGATTCAACCAAATCATCAACGGGGAGCTCAGGTGATACATTAAAAACAACTCTATTGTTACATGCTTCGTTAAATTTAACAATATTACCAACAGAAAAATCTCTGAAGGATACCTTCCTTACATCATTTAATTGAAAATCAAAGAATACGAGACTTGGAAAATGATCGGCAACCAAAAATTCAAGAATAAATGCCTCAGTATTACAATATAAATTACTCCAGATATGATCAATTAAACTTAAATAATCAACATTGGCCGGTGATACATAAGTTGGCACTGCGATTAAAAATTGGTAACAAAAACTTACCAGAATATTAAAATTTTCGGCGGAATCGATATTTAGGTTACAAAAATAATTTATATTAAAGTCTCTCCTCAGTATACACCTTGAACTCAACCGACGAATATCATTCAAAGCATTTACATGAAAAATTTTAAAATCAGCAATAAACCCATTAGGTGGCCTATAAATTCCACCCAGTATAACTTTCCCCAAACCTCTTAAATTAAAGCGTATAAATAGCCATTCATGAGAATCACATATACCTGTAAGATTATCTATCACATCAACAGCAATATCGTTTCGAACATACATCAAAACTCCACCACCTCTACTATTCCTATTTACCCAAATTTTCTTATAGCCTTTAATATTATATAAACAGCTAGTTGAGTCAGTTAACCAAATTTCAGTTATTAACATAAGCTACATTTAAATTATAATATTAACATTGAAATCAAATTTACAAAGTTGGCCACTAAACTCCTAACATTAAAAATTTAATACCGAAAACTAGCCATTTAAAAGTTTTTGCTTAGTTAACTCGTTAACATTCTTTATTACAAAACACTGCTCGTTAAAAAATAAATTATCCAGTTCGCTCATTAGGACGCAAATATCGTATGTTACAAAAGAGTCCAAATGCTAAGCCATAATAATTAAATTACAGAGAAAAGGTACACACCAGTCAAGTTTAAACAATTTTATACTCGTTAACATCCGTCATATTATAGACAAGTTTCTTGGGTCCATCCTTAGTTAGTTTTACATAAACTTTACCTTTAAAACTAAATACAGAATGAATATTACCAAATGTCTCTTTAATTAAACGCAATTCTTTAGCTGTCAAAGCGTTTTTCTGTGTTAAATAAAAATTCGAATATAAATGCGGAGGTTTTACAAATATAAAAGTTTTTAAACAGTTTCGGGATGAAAGTCACGTCACTAAAATACACTAGCAATATCATTTTAGACTTACCAAATCGTTTAACTTTAAAACTATAGTAATCATCAATTCCAAGAGTCGTAGATATCAAATTTTTTACAAAGTCTGCATCATTCATTGTGGAATCTTCAAGATTACCTCCAGTTAACAAAACTTGATCACTGCGTGATCGACGCTCCAAAGTCATCCAATCTTGTTTCGAGTTCATCAATTTTTTCTTTAAGCATTCTTATATATCATTTTCATTTTTGATAGATTTAGCATTACTGATTTTTAATTGTGAGCTAATTTCATCAAGTTTTTTCTGAACAGAATTCATATGTTTTATCAGCTCGTCAAAAAATGTTGAATCAAGTGTAGGTTGCGATCCGCCAGCAGATGATCCTGTTTTCTTCGATCTTAAATTTACAGATTTTTTAGGCTTGTAACTGCTAAGAAACGTTGTCAAATCTTTAATACTCTTGTCATCATGGTCAACATCGAGAGTTTCAATATTAGTAAAGTCACTATCACTATTTCTACCAGACATTATAACACTTTGCAATAGAACAGTTTCAAATAGGGTAGCAGTTTAGACTCAGGAGCGCTACTTAGCACGTCCTCACTCAACTAATTCTGAAAAAAAAAAATAAAAAAAAATATATATATATATATATATATATATATATATATATATATATATATATATATATATATATATATATATATATATATATATATATATATATATATATATATATATATATATATATTGCAATGGGTCGCCGAAGCGCTCAAACGTTTTTATTACTGGTAGGGCAATCCCAACCAGTCACCAGTACTAGTGATAAGGAAAGAGAATACTAAAAATCAATTGACCAAACCAAATATATGGTGCCTAAACTCCGATCGACTGAGAACTGATGAAATATTGTTGTTCAAAAACCAATGGCATTTGCTGATGTGGGGGAACACATTGGTGATGGATGTTTGTGAGATCTTCAGACGAGCAAAATAAACCTCCTGCAAACAATTCTTATTAAAAGATGATTTCCAATCACCAAGGGGTGGCTTGTTAAACTTTAAAACTAAAGTTTGCGGAAACCAATTGGTACCTTTCAAAAATCCTCTTCTGAATACAAGGATAAAGTCTTTTTCAGTGAGTTGACCCAATCGCAATGACTTTTTCTAGATTTGCTGATGTACAGCATGGAACATATAAAGCAAACTTGAACTAATCTTCAAAAATGTTATTGGTCCGAGCACCAACATGAGATAGGACTCGAGATGGGAGTGGATAATATTCAGAAAATGCTAGACGAGATAAAAAAAAAATAAAAAAAAGCTTAGCAAATAACCCCCTAAACTAATCCAAAAAAAAACTACGGTTATCGGAGTAAATAACGCAAGAGGTTTCAGTGGCCAGTATCATTAATCTTGATTGGTCTAAACTTATGGCAATGTAGTTGCACCATAAAAATATGACAGCATCAAGCAGTGTTATACAAAATACCAAAGTTGCTCAAAAACCTTCCACTGTTTCAGAACTGTTCAAGTGAATCACTGAATGCGAGTAGAAAGTGGCTTTGCTGTCAAAACCAGCATTATTTGTTATCATTAAGGAAATTAATGGCCGTGGATAAAACCATGTAAAGTTGTATTCGAAATATGGAATAAGACTTGCGAAGAGAAGGTGCAAATCATCAAAAACCTTTTAAAAAACTTCAAAGGGCCATCGAGAATTGCTCTTGGTAATTTCAACCAAGAAAGGAGATTGCTAAAGACTGAGGTTTATGAAGTCTCCCATACAACACATCATATAATCTCTCGTGAGTTACAATGACATGACATTAGACAACTTTCAGGCCAGATGTAGTGGAAGACATGCTCACTCTTGGCAATATGGGGTCTTACGTTCAGCATCATAATTAAATGAGATGTTTGCCTAATGACCGAGTCATCGTATTCAAGTTTTGACCGTAGAAAGAACTTGATGGGCTGAGGTAACAATTTGCATTCAACACCACACGCCGTATGCGAACAATGATGTTACGATGTCCAATGGTAGCCTGCACAGTCTTAAGTAACTGTTATATGGTCGCGTGCCTATTTTACCCGTGTTGCTTACCTGGTGAAAGATGACCGTAGTTGTCTTGATCGTTCGTTGAAAACAGGAAGCCCACTGAAACCGTGAATACTTAACCCTATTGAGCCCCTCTTTGCATTAACCCTTTTATTATTATTATTATTGTTATTATTATGCACAAAATCATCTGCGTACAAATATTAGTGGACGGTAGGGGGAACTACTAAAACTATTTTTAAATAAAGAACCAAACAATATGACACTCAAGATGAAGGCAATGAAGGAACACGAATGAAAAGTTATTGAAAGGGTCATTGAATTTTTTACCCGAAACAAATTTTGATGAAACTTGAAAGTTGTTTCCCGAGCTAAAGTGCATGAAATTTAAGGATTTCAAAAAGACTTTACCACATGTCTTTTCTTCATCAACAAACATCACGTACAATTATTTTTTGGTATATGTTTACGAAAACCAAAGTTGAAACGAGGAAATGCCTTCAGGCTCTCTTAAAAGGGATTTAACCAAATATTCCACTTTCTTCTCTTTTAACTTGCACGTATTGCATAAAATGGTAATGGGTTTCCAAGAATCTTCCTTGTACTGATCATTATTATTATGCTTTTTAGACTGTAATTCCTTAAGACAAGAACTATATAGTTTGTAGAGAGACTATAACACAAATTTACAGATCGATTACATAAAATAAGGCGATGGATAAAGTTAACTGATCATATCGTAAGAGCTTGAGTATGTTGCAAAAGGCACATATAAGATTACAATGTTGTGTTTAAAAATGAAAATATTGCTGTAATAAAGATTTTGTCCATCCTTGATTGTTGATGGAAATCAGAAATGGATATTCATAAATACGTTTAAAAAAAATCAAGATACCGTGAAATGCTCGAGTTGCATAAACCAGGGCATCCGTAACGACTTGATGGACGACATATTAACCCATATGGGTCGTCACCACTGTGGAAAAAGTTTTCGAGATTTTGACTATCCAGACCGACGGAATCTTGTAGATACATTTACCGTCGAGAAATACAGAATACAGAGTTCTTTCTGTTAACTGCTGTTGATTCTGCGAGATCCCGCAGCCGCTGTTTTATATACTACTAAAACTCCATATGCTTTTTATAACGTTTATAGATTTTTATATTTGTTAATTTGTGCACTCACTAAAAAAGATCAACAAGAAGATGCAAGTCATACCGAAGTAGACGATCCAGGAATCAATCCCTATGACTAACAAAATTAAATTTGAAAAGTACATAAAAAGCTTAGTCTTTTGTCAAGATGGCTTCTGGAGACGGGAACGTGCGAGTCGTTGATAAAAGAAAAGGAAGTTTAATCCAATGTATGTTATCTTTAATTACGAGTTGTTGAAGTGTCGGTGAGGAAGCGATTTTTGGCATGAAGACCTAATCAATATCGTTCCCATTTAAAAAAAACAGACGTTGTCTAATGTAAGATGATCCATAATGGACAAAGATCAGATGCTCTCAACAACAACATGGGGTTTGTTGGTCAATTTTTTCACAGGTAAGTTTCCCATAATTAAGACCAGAAACTGATGTAGAGGGTCTACCAAAGTGTTAGTATTAGGAGACGAGAGTCTACCAACATGGAGTTTCAAAGGAAAACAGCAGTGAAATGAAGCTGCTTTAAAAGGTCACAAAGTTAGATTTGGAAACCGTAAAGCTAGGCACCAAAATTAGAACAGTGTGTGTTCTCCATGGACTCGAACAGTCACTACATGTAGAACTGTGGGAAAGGAGAAGAGGTTTAACTAATTTTCAGATGAGTATAACAGCCAATCTACGATCACTTATCTTTTCAGAAGATGGCAAGGTTGTTAAAAATAGTACCTGAGGACTTGATGTAGGCAGAAAATTTTTGGAAACAAAATTGCAGCTGTTGGAGACAGGCACCCACAGGTGAACAACTAATTTCTATTTATTGGCATTTTCCAACGGCAATTTCTATGAATACAAAAATCCATAGCTTTTCTGCTATAGACACCTCAAAAAATTGCTTGGATGAGTCTACCCCAGTGGTCGGGAACCTTTTGAGTCGGAAGAGTCAAAAATTACAATTTACAAAATTTCAAAGTTTTTAAAGAGCCACAAAATTTTTTCTTGCCAACAATAAATAGTACTCCCATTAAAGTTTTTTGATAAAAAAAAAAAAAAAAACATTTATTTATTCATAAAAAAAATATCTATTTATTCATATATAAGTAATGTTTTTCACAACAAATTAGATAATATATATATGACATTATTAGATAATTACTTATTATTTAAGTAAAAAATTAAAACAATTAAACATTTACTTACAACACTAACTTGTACTTCAATAACAAACAATTGAGCAAACAAATTCAATGGGAGCGATGGCTTTGCATGGTTATTCAAGTTGAAAATTTAAACTTTACTAAACAATGTAACTTGTACTTAAAATAAAAAAAATAACATACATTTGAGCAAACAAATTCAATGGGAGCGTTGGCTTTGCATGGTTTTAGAAAGTTTGGATAAATTTGGCTCATAACTTGTTGTTTTAAGTTTCAAACACGACTCTAAATTTTCATTTGTTAGTTGGCTTCTTACTTTACTTTTAATTATATTCATGCAAGAGAACGCTTGCTCGCACGAATATGTCGATCCGAAGATAGTCAGCACTCCAAATGCCAACTTCTTAATCTCACTGTACCAATCTGGAAGACTATTCCATGCGTCGAATATAAGTGCCTCAACTCGCGGCATTTCTTTTAAAGCTGTCCACTTTTGTTGCGTTACGTACATACATTTCTGGACCTCCAACTCTTCCAACTTGCTTTTCAACTCTGTAAATTTTCCACTCCACAAAGCCTTACTTTTTAAATCGATCAATTGCATTTCTAGAGATCCAGTATCAATTCCAAATGGCTCAATGTGGATTTCGTTACTATTTGTGTTGAGAGGATTTACTATGAATGCTAGAGTGGTTTTGTTGGTTTTGAATTGTTCAAATCTGTCAGCAAATTCATCTTTCATTTTTTTATAACTGTGCTGAAGTAATTCGTGTCAACAGTTGCACTGGTTTTATCGCGAAATTGCTTTAGAAATTGAAAATGAAGTAATTTACCGCTCTGAATACCTTCTGCAAAAAGAATGAATTTTTCTTCAAAACAAACCAATTATTCTACCAAAACATAGGCTGGGTTTCCCTTTCCTTGCAGTTTTAGATTCAGCTCATTTAATTTTGCTGTGATATCCACCATAAAGTAAAATTTTTGCAACCATTTGTCGTTCTCTAATTCAGGGTGTTTAATGTTTTTTTCATTTAGGAATGTATTTATTTCATTCAAACACAAAGCAAAACGTTTCAACACCTTACCTTTGGAAAGCCATCGCACTTTATTGTGAAGGAGGAGGTCGGAATACTGAGTAGTCTCCATTTCGTTTAAGAATTCTTTAAACTGACGATGGTAGAGTGCTTTTGACAAGATGCTGTTAACAATCTTGATTACCAAATTCATGACCTCAACTATTTCGGTCCGTAAATGTTTGGGCACAAAGCGCTTCTTGGTGTATTATGCAGTGAAACGTAAGAATTTCGTGGTTTATTTTGCTCTGAAGAATTCGTTGTTGCCCCTTTATTTTTTCCTGTCATACTTCTGGCTCCATCGTTGTTATTGAAACGATTTTATTTAAATCGATCTTATTGTCTTTAATTAAGGCATTTTCCCCAGCATTTGCTATATCTTCCCCTCTAGTTTGTCCCTAGAAGTTCTTCTTTTGGACCTTGGGAAGACATGTACCTGACAAAAAGGGAAACTTGTGCCGTGTCTTTTATGTCGCAAGACTCATCTATAGCAAGTGATAAGGCAGAAGAAAATTGAATATCTTCCACCTGCAAATATGTTACATTTGAAGACATTTTAGCTATTCTGTCTAGAAACAAAAGTAGAAGGACCCGCCGAAGAGATGTTAATGCCAAGGCAGTCTAAGGACTGAAAGAAGAGTCACTTATCAACGATGTAGCGAAATTAATGATCATGAAGTTGGCTGACCTGACGAAGGTGAGGAGCTTGTTGGCATAAAAAGAAATTCGAAAAGGATAAACTGCGTGATAACGGCGGTTTTCTCAACGTCATCCGGATGGATAGTATGATCCACTTCCTTCGAAACGAGATAAATTTGAAAAGCCCAAGGGAATTTAGAGGGATGGATGATACCTGCTTTCCAAAGAATGAATTTTCATGTTTTCCGATGCCTCACTTTGGCAAAAACGGACTGAATCCCCATTTCGAGCCTATGAAACACCTGAGAGGAAGAATTGGAGCTGTATAAAGGATCAATAGGCAATGTTAAGTTTGGAAGGTTAAGTTTGGAAGCTGGTGTAATAGTTGGTATACCAAAAAAGAAGAAACAGAGGTATGGAAAAGAATGAGAGAACTTTGCAGGAAACGAAACTTACTTGGAGGTCAGTAATTGTCTTGTTTTAAAATGGTGAAAATTCCACAATCCATTAGCAGACGTTAATAGTGGAGAAAGTAAAGGTTTTATAACATTTGCAAAAACGAAAGTCTATTGTAAATCACAACTGAATTTAGGCAGAACGAAAGTGGTAAGCTCTTCGCAACAATAAAAAGAAGAGCCATTATCAAATGATGCACAAACCGTGTATGGATTTAATGGGTATTCGGTAACTAAGGCAAGACGAACAGCGCTGACTGATGTATTAGTGTGACATAAAAAAAGTAATTAAGTGTCTAAGTTTTTTAATAAATTGTAACAGAAAGAATTAATGAAGATATTTTCTCATTAACTGATATTGTTTGCCGGTGGTTGAGACGGATGGCGGTTTCAGTGAAGGTTTGTCTGGAGTATTAGCCACAGATTATGAATGAGGAGCTTGAGCATAAGAGCGATGCTGAGGAGAGATTTAAAATGCGAACTGGTGTCGAACTAGCCAAAAGTGTGATTTCACGATGAAGCCCCTTTTTATCAGGACTAGAACACCATGGTGTACATTAATGTCCATTAGTTCCAAAGTACAAATAAAAAAAAAATAATGTAGCTGTGAATCAGGGAAAGGACAGACCTCTATGGGAATTTGGAGGTACCGTTGATACGAGTACTTGAGAAAAAACCGGAATTAAATGCGTCAATGTGAAAAGTCTAATCTTTGAAAATAAAATAAAAATTACAGAAGTTCGCCGACGGGCAAAATTAACAGTGTCCTCATAAGAGAAGTGCCTCAAAATATTAGTTGTGAGTCGATTTTTAACAATGGCACATTTTGCGGTTTCCGAAAGTTTTCCCATGTAAAAGAAATTGGACATTTACAACATGTTACTGTGCTTTACATTTATTACGACGAATTGTGTTATTTCTAACATTAGGGCATTGAGAGCTTTTTTCATTATCAGAAAAAAAGCGCTCAATGTCATAAGTTACGTTTATAAATTAAAAATTACTGTATAAACGTAAAATGAAACGCAATTATAAAGAAAAGCATTTGCAAAAACAAGAGAATAAAAAAAAGTCATTTTTATTTGTCCTAAGGAAAAAACACCAGACAGTCCCCAAGATATTAAATAGCTAAGAACAAAAAGTTCTTGAAATACAAAATTACATAAATTTCATTAAAAAAATGAAGGAAAAATGAAGAGAAAATAAACAAATAAGTTTACAAAACTTATAAATTAAAAAAGTGTAGTTCAAATCGTTTATACATATATTAAATGAGCATTAAATAAACCTAAAAAAAAGGAAATGAACAAGCAAGTAAATCTAATTACGATTAGTCAAAATGAAGGCAGAATTTTATTTTAAAAAGTTATTGGTCGAAAATGAAAGCGTAGTTTTATTCGAATGGGGGTCACCAAAATGAATGGAAAGGTATATACTCTAATGAAAGATTGGGTTGTATGAAGACTAATAGTGATAAAAAGAGATATAACCCTACCTTTAATTTGTTCTTAAAACCTTAAATAGTCCTATGGAACTTTACCGAAAGTTTTAACTCGATGACTAAATTTACATTTAAGAGCAACAATGAATTTTCTGGATCTCTGGCTGAAGCTTTGGGATTGACGTCAATACCAAAACAAGCTGTAACAGAAAAGAAACGCTAATTCCTACCACAATTAAAATTAATATCCAAATTTCTTAAGTTGCAATTATTATTTTAAACACTGCATGTGACTATTAACTTTTGAATGACAATGTTCTTAAGAATCACGATTGAAATACTGCTCATTATAATCTTGTGAAGAAAAACCATCATAGATTCAGTAAGCGGAAGTTGAAGATCCTGATAAACGTTCATAAAGTTCTACTCTTAACTTCACAAAAAGGTAGAAAAACTAAAGAGGAACAACTCCGCAATGGAAGGCGAAAGTGCGCGCGCTCTCTATCTCAAATTGCTCCAAACAGTTTGTCATTACTATTTGTAACAATACAAATTAAAATAGCAGATGTTAAATATTAGAGAACTTTAGAAAATAAAAAAAACCGCTGCAAACCACACCGGTCTATCGAGCCCGTCCTAGTCAAAAAAAAAAAAAAAAACCAATGGTAATATAAATAAATAAATGCAACAAAGATTAAGTCTATCCCAACCTTAGTTTTCAGTTCATGCATGCAAAGTAAGACAAAACTAAGCCCCTACATATATTTCGTAAACAGAACCGACAGTATACAACTAATTACACAAGCAACATGCAATAAATCAACACCTAAAACTGACAGTTAAGATTAATCACAAGTTTGTCTAAAAATTCATAAACTTGTCTAAAAATTCTTATATACCCGCCAATTTTGATGTCAAGTTATACAAAAAGATGCATAAACCATCCATATATCTATTTACCCTCCTTTTTAATGTTGCAAAGAATTACAGTCAATAATCTGTGGGAATCAATTTCAATAACATTGAGAGCATTTTCTTTAAATGTGCGATGACCTAATTTCTTTAGTTTTCTTATAATGCCCTTCTGTTTCTTTACCATGGTTTAATATAAAGTATTTTCAATCTTTGTATTAATGTGAAATGTAAATTTTTGTAAACTTGTGTCACATGTCTGAAAAATCTCCTTTCAACCGTTAACATTTCCAGCTCCTTCAATATCCCTCATAGCTTTTACTGAATTCATCCTTGCGTAAGATGGAGGGCTGTGTTGAGGGGGGGGGAGGTTGAGAAGATGTGGATGGCTGTGTGTGAGCGAACTTTGACGGGCACCAGATCACGAGAGTGGGGAAGGTGATTGGTATATATATATATATATATATATATATATATATATATATATATATATATATATATATATATATATATATATATATATATATATATATATATATATATATATATATATATATATATATATATATATATATATATATATATATATATATATATATATATATATTAAAAAAAATTTTTTTTCACAAAAAACTCAGTTTCTTGTTTCCTTTGCATTTCAAAGTGGGTCCTGATTTGTCTTGTTTCTTGAAATCTTTCAAGCTTAATTAATTGCCGGAGCTAGAAAATAAAATAAAATGTTAAATTCTACCTAAATATCCTGTCAATAATGATGATATTGGAAATAATAATAATGATAATAATAATAATAATAATAATAATAATAATAATAATAATAATAATAATAATAATAATAATAATAATAATTAGTAAAGGTTGATTCACTGAGGTAGGAAGATAAAACTACTATTGAATATTTTTAGACGCAATGTCTTTACTAAAAAATAAACTTAAAATTAGAAATGGAAAGAGATGTTATTTCAGGTATGCTATTTAATAGGAATTTGAACAAAAGAATAAAATTAAAAAAAAACTTTAATTAAATGAGAACTCTGTATTATTATTTAATTTTACACTAGGCTTTATTTTTAGAGCAAATTTTTCGTTGGCCTTTTTTTTATTTTGTGGCACTTTACATTTAATTTTTATTTATATCTTTTACATTTTTTGTTTCAATAAACTTATTTGAATATATATTTGCTGTACTTTATGACTACATTGACCGTTTGAGTCAAAGTTTTTCTAGCTTGTTATGATAAAATTGAAAAGAAAAGACATGAACCATATTTGAAATTAATAAAATATAAGAACGTTATAACGGCTACGGCTAAATTTTAGGATTTACCGCAGCTCTTTTCGATATTTAAAATCCGACAACTTATTTCCCTTTCTTAAGATAT
Source organism: Armadillidium nasatum (assembly GCA_009176605.1). NCBI lineage: Eukaryota > Metazoa > Arthropoda > Malacostraca > Isopoda > Armadillidiidae > Armadillidium > Armadillidium nasatum. The sequence goes on along the minus strand of SEYY01002168.1, from coordinate 11,026 downwards.
ACGACCGTCATAACGGCTACAGCAATATATCTTTATTTTTTCGCTACTTTTTTCGAATTTTAAAATCCGATAACTTATTTTTATTTCTTAAAATATACGATCGTCATAACGGCTACTACAATATTTCTTGATTTTCCGCTACTTTATTTGTTTTTTAAAATCGGATAACTTATTTCCCTTAAAATATACGACCGTCATAACGGCTACGGTATTATATCTGGATTTTTCGCTCTTACTTTTTTCGATTTTTAAAATCGATAACTTATTTCCCTTTCATTTCATTTTAAAAATTTGGAGGTTTAACCAAATAAATTTTTCCAAAAGATAAATTTTTGCGCAATATTTAAATTTATTTAAATTTTTTTTCAACGTATTATATCTGGATTTTTTGTTTACTTTTTTCGATTTTTAAAATCCATAACTCATTTCCCTTTCATTTCATTTTAAAAATTTGGAGGTTTAACCAAATAAATTTTTCTAAAAGATAAATTTTTGCGCAATTTTTAAATTTATTTGGAGTTTGCCTCAAGATTCACCCCCCTAAAAAAAATATACGAACATTATAAGGTTTACGGATATATTTCTTGATTTTTCACAAATGTTTTTCGATTTTTTAAATCCGATAACTTATTTCCTTTCGTATCACTTTTTAAAAATTTATAGGCTTAATCAAATAAATTTTAAAAAATAAATAAATAAATAAATTCTGTTAAACGATAAATTTCTTGCGCAATATTAAAATTTATTTGGAGTCCACCTCAACATCCGAAAAGTGATCGGAACCGATCTTTACAACGAATTTTGAGGCTTAACCAAATAAATTTTTTTTAAACGATAAATTTCTTGCGCAATATTAAAATTTATTTGGAGTCCACCTCAAAATTCAATCCGATCTAATTTTGAGGTTCAAATAAATTTTTTAAACGATAAATTTCTTGCGCAATATTAAAATTTATTTGGAGTCCACCTTAACATCCGAAGAGTGATCGGATCCGATCTCTACAACGAATTTTGAGGCTTAACCAAATAAATTTTTTTAAACGATAAATTTCGTGCGCAATATTAAAATTTATTTGGAGTCCACCTTAACATCCGAAGAGTGATCGGATCCGATCTCTACAACGAATTTTGAGGCTTAACCAAATAAATTTTTTTAAACGATAAATTTCTTGCGCAATATTAAAATTTATTTGGAGTCCACCTTCAAGATCAGAAGAGCGATCGAAACGATCTCTACATCCAATTTTGAGGATTCAAATAAATTTTTTTAAACGATAAATTTCGTGCGCAATATTAAAATTTATTTGGAGTCCACCTTAACATCCGAAGAGTGATCGGATCCGATCTCTACAACGAATTTTGAGGCTTAACCAAATAAATTTTTTTAAACGATAAATTTCTTGCGCAATATTAAAATTTATTTGGAGTCCACCTTAACATCCGAAGAGTGATCGGATCCGATCTCTACAACGAATTTTGAGGCTTAACCAAATAAATTTTTTTAAACGATAAATTTCGTGCGCAATATTAAAATTTATTTGGAGTCCACCTTAACATCCGAAGAGTGATCGGATCCGATCTCTACAACGAATTTTGAGGCTTAACCAAATAAATTTTTTTAAACGATAAATTTCTTGCGCAATATTAAAATTTATTTGGAGTCCACCTTAACATCCGAAGAGTGATCGGATCCGATCTCTACAACGAATTTTGAGGCTTAACCAAATAAATTTTTTTAAACGATAAATTTCGTGCGCAATATTAAAATTTATTTGGAGTCCACCTTAACATCCGAAGAGTGATCGGATCCGATCTCTACAACGAATTTTGAGGCTTAACCAAATAAATTTTTTTAAACGATAAATTTCGTGCGCAATATTAAAATTTATTTGGAGTCCACCTTAACATCCGAAGAGTGATCGGATCCGATCTCTACAACGAATTTTGAGGCTTAACCAAATAAATTTTTTTTAAACGATAAATTTCTTGCGCAATATTAAAATTTATTTGGAGTCCACCTTAACATCCGAAGAGTGATCGGATCCGATCTCTACAACGAATTTTGAGGCTTAACCAAATAAATTTTTTTTAAACGATAAATTTCGTGCGCAATATTAAAATTTATTTGGAGTCCACCTTAACATCCGAAGAGTGATCGGATCCGATCTCTACAACGAATTTTGAGGCTTAACCAAATAAATTTTTTTAAACGATAAATTTCGTGCGCAATATTAAAATTTATTTGGAGTCCACCTTAACATCCGAAGAGTGATCGGATCCGATCTCTACAACGAATTTTGAGGCTTAACCAAATAAATTTTTTTTAAACGATAAATTTCGTGCGCAATATTAAAATTTATTTGGAGTCCACCTTAACATCCGAAGAGTGATCGGATCCGATCTCTACAACGAATTTTGAGGCTTAACCAAATAAATTTTTTTAAACGATAAATTTCTTGCGCAATATTAAAATTTATTTGGAGTCCACCTCAAGATCAGAAGAGCGATCGAAACGATCTCTACATCCAATTTTGAGGCTTATTCAAATAAATTTTTTTAAACGATAAATTTCTTGCGCAATATTAAAATTTATTTGGAGTCCACCTTAACATCCGAAGAGTGATCGGATCCGATCTCTACAACGAATTTTGAGGCTTAACCAAATAAATTTTTTTAAACGATAAATTTCTTGCGCAATATTAAAATTTATTTGGAGTCCACCTTAACATCCGAAGAGTGATCGGATCCGATCTCTACAACGAATTTTGAGGCTTAACCAAATAAATTTTTTTAAACGATAAATTTCGTGCGCAATATTAAAATTTATTTGGAGTCCACCTCAACATCCGAAAAGTGATCGGATCCGATCTCTGCAACGAATTTTGAGGCTTAACCAAATAAATTTTTTTAAACGATAAATTTCTTGCGCAATATTAAAATTTATTTGGAGTCCACCTTAACATCCGAAGAGTGATCGGATCCGATCTCTACAACGAATTTTGAGGCTTAACCAAATAAATTTTTTTTAAACGATAAATTTCGTGCGCAATATTAAAATTTATTTGGAGTCCACCTCAACATCCGAAGAGTGATCGGATCCGATCTCTACAACGAATTTTGAGGCTTAACCAAATAAATTTTTTTAAACGATAAATTTCGTGCGCAATATTAAAATTTATTTGGAGTCCACCTCAACATCCGAAAAGTGATCGAAATCGATCTCTACAACGAATTTTGAGGCTTAACCAAATAAATTTTTTTAAACGATAAATTTCTTGCGCTATGTTAAAATTTATTTGGAGTCCACCTCAAGATCTGAAAAGCGATCGAATCCGATCTGTTTAAAAATCTGAGGCTTAACCAAAATATTTCAATTTTAACGAAAAATTTTATGGGTTCTATTATAGACCTCAGCTACTTATTTTTTTTTAAAAAAAAGTTGTCGATATAAAATCGATAATCAATGCTTTGATGTATTTCGATTAACTCTAAAAAAATTTCCTGATAAGGTAAAAAATTAAGGAGGTATACCATTACAAGTAGATGTTACAGATTATCAAAAACTTTTTTTATGTACGGTTGTATAGTGCTTCATGAGCAAAATATGTAATCTTGATCATGAAATTATTACTACTACTTTATAAATAATAACGTTTAAAAGCAACATATGTTTTTCCAATTATAGTTAAAAAAAGTCGTTTTAGTTTGTTATATATATATATATATATATATATATATATATATATATATATATATATATATATATATATATATATATATATATATATATATATATATATATATATATATATATATATATATATATATATATATATATATAAGATTTTTGTTTAATTTTCATTGTTTCAAAATTACAAAAAAAATGTCGATGTTGTTCCCTCCTACATTAACTATGGGGCTCAACCTAAGAAAAAGCAGAAGTGTCTGAAAACCAATATTAACACTACAATTTTTTACATTTATAACCGATTTTATGAACATCACAACAATGTAGAAAATGCTAAAAAAAGAAAAGAAAAGAAAACATTTTTATACTTCAATGTCCTTTGCTTTTAGAATTCTTAAAATAGTGTTTTCATTCCTAAAAGTTATTTTAAAAAAATTATGTAGAACTTATACTTATCTTCATAGAAGTTTTCATTTATTTTCAGCTTGACATTAAACACTTGCTATACCTAAAAATTTAAAGAGTACTGTTATTAAGAAATTATACACTTGAATGGGCATATGACCATTACAAAAAATGCAAAATCAATAGTCAGTAATCTAATTATCATACGTAAATGTTTAGAAGTGTAGAATTTATATTATACTTTCAAAGAATAGCAAATATAAAATCTCCAAAAATAGCGTACCTGAGCATTTTTAGTAAATGGTTATAATTTGATAATTTCCAAGTTTCAAATATTGCATTGCACACATCAAGACAAAAAAAGCAAAGTACTTTTTTAGTAATTTTCAGGATTTCAATATTCCATCAATTCAAGATAATGAAGAAAAGCTAAAATAAGAAAAAATACAAAGTTTAGAATTCCATATAAGGCTATTGAAACAATAGTAAAGTATAAAATATTTTGATCCATGAAAAATCAAAATTTCCTAAGTGTCATTTGGTTTTCTTTACAAGAAAGTAAAGAAGTATTCAACGAAATTTGTTCGAATCTTCAGATTGCAGATGCACATTCGATCCCGTTTTCAAGTTTCTGAAGTTCAAAATTAACCAGATTCAGATTTGAAAAATACCAGATTTAGCATGACATTATAAATGAGTTAACATTCGGCACCTATATATATATATATATATATATATATATATATATATATATATATATATATATATATATATATATATATATATATATATATATATATATATATATATATATATATGTAACGGTATTGTAAATCCTTTTCCCCTCCCCCCCTGCGTTCAATACAGCATCTGTAATATCTTCGACATTCTCTCCTTTTTGCCTAATAATTGGTTTTATAATAATGGCTCGTTGTAGAAACTGACGCTTTGTTATAACCCTTAATGTTTGCTATTCATTAGTTAATTTAATAAGGTTCTTGAAATAAGATAACAAATATTAGCAAAGTTGAAGTAATGGTGTCATTTGAAACAGCCAATGAGAAAAGGACTCTCTCTTTGAGTGGAATTTTGGCGCTCAAGGAGGGAATTGCAGGGAGAGAAGGCCTCAGTTTAGCAAACGATAGAGTCGCCGCAGGACATCTGCGGCGGCAAGCTAAACGCCTAAACCATCAATTAATTACCATTTAAATAATAAAAGTGCATATAAGAAACAATAGATATCATAAAGAAAAAGAAACAGGGAATGGAGAGTTACGGTGCTTTGTATTAATCTAGATAATCGAAAGATACTTCCAATTATGTGTTTTGTAAATAGATTTAAGGAAATAAAGTTTAAAATTAAAACAAAGCTTTTAGTAACAAAATTCTCCTTTAAATACCGCGCTTCAATCGAAGCATAATATATATATATATATATATATATATATATATATATATATATATATATATATATATATATATATATATATATATATATATATATATATATATATATATATATATATATATATATATATATATATATATATTAGGAATTGGTGCCGCGCCGGGTGCGGTGCGTGGTGCAGTGCGAAACAAAATTTCAAATAAAAGTACGGAGTGTTGCGGTCTCTGGTGCCCACCGCATCGAAGTAGATGTGTCCTACGATACTCATCTTTTCTTTCATATATATATATATATATATATATATATATATATATATATATATATATATATATATATATATATATATATATATATATATATGTTAGAGGTGAACCGGATAGTAATTTATTACTATCCGCGGATGCGGTTGCGGCTATTCAATTGCGGATATCCGCAGATGCAAATGCGGAAAGTTTAATTTTTTAAGAGTTTTTGCCATAGATTCTTGGAATTTTAAATATAATATCCAGAATCTATGTTACCATAGATAACACCCCACCAACCTCTTTCCCCAACCTCCACCCATTTGGAAAAAGGTTATATATATATATATATATATATATATATATATATATATATATATATATATACATATATATATATATATATATATATATATATATATATATATATATATATATATATATATATATATATATATATATATATATATATATATATAACCAGAAATTCAGTATTACCTTCACACTTCACAGTTTAACATATTCCATTTGAAGTTAATAATTGGTAAGTTATTTTTTAGAAATAAAAGATTTTGGGCTCTTTCAGGTGAAAGTTTGGTTCCGCTTTTCGTTGCAAATGAGGCCTGCTCCACTGAAAAGACGCTCACTAGCAACACTAGTTGAAGGACATGCTAAATAAGTCCTTGCCAGCTCAGGAAGAAAAAGGGAAACTTTTGCAATTATCTCTCCACCAAACCAGTTGGTCTTTATCTGCCTCCAAACGTGAGAGTTTCAGATAATTGTCAATAATCGACATTGTATCCTTTGACACTTCTGACTGTGATTCTTCATCGCTGCTGGAAGATAGATCTTTCATTAATTTAGCAATGCTTAAGCTAACAGATTATGTTTCTTTTGTATCTGAGAGCTTTGGCTTTTTCTTGAAAGGCGTTATTTTTAGCTGTTTCTATCATCTCATCGCATAAGCATCCTAATTTGATTTTAACATTCTGAGAAACAAGTGGTTTAAAAAATTTTGTTTTGTACTTAGAATCTAAAAATGTTCCAATTGTATAAGCTAGCATCATCATTTTCCAGGTTTTCAAATCTGTCGTTCATCTCCTTCATTAATGTTTCAGTCATCCTTGAAACTCCCTTAGACTTAATAACATTTGTTAACACAACTTTCAATGTTGAAACAAGTGGTATCACATCTGACAAACATGATTCAGCTGAACTTATAGTCTTTGTTAATTCTTCAAAAGGCTTAAGGATATTAATACAATTATTTAAAATGTCATTTTCGTCACCTGTTAGATGCTTTATTTTTGTGCTGCTTGAAGCATAAATGCAAATGGCCTCATTAATTTCGCTCATCCTCTCAAGCATATGCAAACTACTATTCCAAAGTGTTTGAATATCTTGCATGACAGAAAGTGGACGAACATTTAATCTTGTTTGTTTTTTTTTCAGCTCATTTTGGGCTACAACGGAGTGATTGAAATGCGTAGCAATTAACCTACATTTGGTTATTAAATCGGATACACATTTTTGACTCATAATGGAATTTTTAACTACTATCTGAGTTTGGTGTGCAAAGCAATCTACATTTTTCACTCTTACCAGAGAAAGTGCTTTATTTTATATTTGTGCCCGAATCCCTGACTACGCAGTGCACTTCATTTAATGAAATCTTCCATTTTGTCAGCATCTTTTCAAATATAGTTTCAAGATAGTAGCCTGTATGGCGTTCAGAAAGAGGTTCTGCGTTCAATACAAAATTTTGTATAGTAATTTTTTACTATCCGCGGATGCGGTTGCGGATATCCAATTGCGGATATCCGCAGTTGCGGATGCGGATATCCGGTCCACCTCTATATATATATATATATATATATATATATATATATATATATATATATATATATATATATATATATATATATATATATATATATATATATATATATATATATAGAAATTTTTTATATCTTCAAGTATCTAGACAGAAGAGTTTATGATACTATTTTTATTCCATCTTCCTTACCTCCTCTCCATATTTCCTTTACTTAAATATGAAAAAAATTGTGTAGAAATACCTGTTTTACTAGCTTGTTTCATTGAAGAAGATTTGAGACTGTAGAGTTCAAAATAGAAATGCTTGTTGTAATGGGATAGTATAGAGAAATTTTACTTGCACAAAGAGATTGAAGAGTGTTAGTGTGTGCCAAAGAACTGATAAGACAAAAAAAAAACTTAAACCCCATCTTTTCCCGAGCATCATGTGTGGGGCCATGCCAGATGTTTAAAACTTACTTCATATAGTGTAAACAATACACCTGTGAAAAGTAATCATATTTCGAAGAGAACCAGAACATTAAACATCGTAGAAGGTTGTTTTGAAAGAGAATTATTGTAATTATTCAAAGAAAGATTACGAGAAAAAGAAAAATCTTAAATTCTTATATTTACTTTAATTTACTTAAAAAACTTTATGGTTGCTTTTTCCACGGTCACTCTTCTACCGTTCGTTAGTTGCTGTATATATATATATATATATATATATATATATATATATATATATATATATATATATATATATATATATATATATATATATATATATATATATATATATATATATATATATATATATATAGGGAAAATAACACCAAACCGGATTCTGGAGAATTTTTTCTTCCGAAGAGTCACTCCCATTACATAAGGGTTTTATCAACCTTTATAGAGTATTGTTCTCTCATTTGACAGGCGGTTGTGGGAGAGGGAAGCGTGGTTCTAGCTCTGCCTGTTTTTTTGAACAAGATACAGTCAAAGGCGAAAAACCATATTAACTGTCCCCTACTGTCTAACCCTTTTTATACTCTGTATTGGCCACATGACTTTAAACTATAATGTCTTATATTGGCATATGATCGAGGAACTGACCTTTCCCATTCCACCACCAGTGCGTCGCACATGCAGCAAGAGTAGTGCCATGTACTATCGTGGACAGAAATAATGCACTATTGCTTGGGTCGATCATTTTTCAAAGTAACATGGGTCTAATTTTTAGATTAAATTTTCAGCCAATCGTCTTCCAACAAAATATTTTAGCAACACCCACTGACACAGTGAATAACTGTATGAGTATTTTAAATACGTATAATATTTGGGAACGATGTAACTGACTTTAACTATATATATATATATATATATATATATATATATATATATATATATATATATATATATATATATATATATATATATATATATATATATATATATATATATATATATATATATATATATATATATATATATATATATATATATATATATATATATATATGGATAAATTAACAAAAGATTTTGCCGTATTAATTCTTAAGTGAAAATATGTAAAAATAATCGATTATATAAATAAACTATAATAATTTGATATATTTGGTATCGGCAAATTCTACAACGTTGAATTGGGTAATTGGAAATTTAAGCTTTATATATATATATATATATATATATATATATATATATATATATATATATATATATATATATATATATATATATATATATATATATATATATATATATATATATAAAGGTCCATATTAAAATTGAATGGGTATTGATATAAATATCGATACTTTATCGATACTTTCTTGATAATTTCCTGGTAGAAATTGGAAATAAGGCTGCGATTTAGAACCTCATAATATATATAGCAAAATCTTTTTTAAAACATGACGTTTTCTTGGATTTTTTTTTTTTTTTTGGGGGGGGGGGGAACGTTTTCTTAAAAAAAAAATTTTTTTTAAAGAAACCAGTCGCATCTCTCTCTTTCTCTCTCTCTCCCTCTATATATATATATATATATATATATATATATATATATATATATATATATATATATATATATATATATATATATATATATATATATATATATATATATATATATATATATATATATATATATATATATATTGACGTATAATTTATCATTTTTTAAAAATTTTTTATTTACAAGATGTTAGTTTAGGCCTATATGATGGCAGTAGGCATACTTTTTTCCTTTCAATTCAAGGTTAGGTTAATTCGAACTAGTGTTTTTGAATTTAGCAAATTTTGAGGAATATTAATTATTTTAAAAACTTTTAAAATAATTAAATTTGCGACAGTGAGATAACTAAAAATAAATAATGAAGTTGTATTTTCGACGTGGGAGAAGTTAAAAATCTATATTTTTTTCATTTAAATTGTAACAAATCATTTTTCGTAATTTTTAAGTAAAGACAGTACTGACAACTTTTCTACTGATAATTTTTTCGCGACACGTGAATGTAATAAATCTTATATATATATATATATATATATATATATATATATATATATATATATATATATATATATATATATATATATATATATATATATATATATATATATATATATATATATATATATATTTGTGCGTCTGTGTTTTAGTTGATTTTCTAACATAAACCATACTAAAATCACATATTATATTTGACACTTATTAATCATTTGCCGTAGACTCACAGCACCTACAACATTTAGTAACTTCTCTTAACATCAAAGTAATGGATACCCACGCTGAGAAGCTGGTATAGAGGGGAAAGATAATAGCTTTGCTTGAATCCCGACAAAACAAGACTCAAATAGCAAGAAACCTCGGGATCCACTTATCAACAGTAAGACGATGGATTGTCAGACATTAAGAGGAGGGTAATTTGTGTGATCGTCCAAAGCCTGGTGCACCAAGGAAAACTACTCTGAATGAAGATCAGGCAATTATTCAAGAGACTATTAGAAACCCCTTTACAAATAGCAGAGCCATCAAACGCGCATTAGAGTTAGAAGCATGTGATAGAACAATACGCCGACGATTGCACGAAAATGGAATACACCACCGGACTCCGGCCGTGAAGCAAAAACTAACGGAAGCACACAAGACAGAACGGCTCCGTTTTGCTAGAGAATATATTAACAATGATATGAACTTTTGGTCCAAAGTTATTTTCACGGATGAAAAAACATTTAGCTCTACAGATCACAGTCCCCTACATTGCTGGCGAGTTAATAACACACGATATGAACAGCAACATATTTATGAAGAAGCCAGGAGTGGACACGCAACCGCCAATGTATGGGGATGGGTAAATTTCAACATTCTTGGCGAACTGACACATATAGGTGGCCGTTTTACTTCAGATAAGTATCTGGAAATTCTAGAAGAAGTATTTCTTCCAACAGTGAAGGTGTATCTTGATCCCGATC
>SEYY01002167.1:17500-25771 GCA_009176605.1 Armadillidium nasatum | reverse complement strand
GATGCATCCAATAGATTTAGAACTAAATATATGTTGTGATTCTTTCACAAAAATTTCTGTGTTTATCGATCCAAATTTGGATGTCGGGTTTGATGTTCGTGGATTAATGGGAGCCATCCAGCAAGCCAAATATAACGGGTTTTAAAATTGCTGATGATTTTTATTGCGGTAGACATGGAGATCAAGTGAGAAATATAGAAGGTCTTCTTGGAATAGATTCTCTCTATCTTATGAAACACTTTCGAGTTGTAAATTGTTTGGGTGGCAGTGCAGTTGATTCTTGTCATGGTTATATACCATTCGGCCCTGCTAAGACCTTTCTCACACCCTCTCAAATAGAGACAATTTTCGGAGAAACTACTAACGGTAGTGAAAGTTCTAGTGGAGCTTTCTGACATCAAGAAAATTTGTTGCCAGCTCCTCTTCGTAAATCGGTCAAGAAGGTTCCATCTACTGTTGTCAACCATATCGTCGAACCTTCACCCTCTTATTTTGATCCCTTTATGCATACCCATTCAGATTTAGATCTGGATGTAGGATTAGAGAACATCTATAAATTAGAATCACTCGGCATTAATGAGGATTCAGACGTAGGATCCATCGATACTTTTATTCATACAAAAATTCCACGAGGGAATTATTTTCAAAGAGGGTAAATACCATGTCGAATTACCTTGGTATGATGATGTTCTTGAAGCCGTGCCTTCAAATCACAAAGTGGCTTTGGCCGCATTATTTCGAGTAAAGAAGCGCCTTGAAGAGCAGGGACTCGTTTCTGCATATGGAGATATTTTTAGGCAGTATCTCAAAGAGGGCATCATTGAACCAATACAAGTATCCCCAAAAGATTTTCACAAGTTTATCTGGATACCTCATCGACCAGTGTTGAAAACAGCAGAACAAGTCACTACAAAAATTCGACCAGTTTTCAACTGCAGCTTACGCATTGGAAACAGTCCATCTTTGAATCAAGCTGCTTTTCAAGGAGTAGATTTGCTTGCTTCTCTGTTTAAATTACTTCTCAATTTTCGTACTAATCGATACGTAGTGTTGGCTGACATCTCAAAGGCTTTCCTACAAATACGACTTAAATTAGAAAAGGATAGAAATCGATTTTGTTTTTTCTGGGAAGAGGAGGGATGTCTTCGAACTTTTCGATATACTACAATCATTTTTGGACTAGCAGTAAGTCCTTACATTCTTGGAGCTGTTATTCGGCATCATGCCAAGCAGTACCCTCCTGACATCTATTCTTCTCTGTTACAAAACAACTTGTATATGGACAACCTGATATACACCAACACTTCTGTTGATGTTCTTAAAGACGTTTTTAAAACCACCTGTTATCGAATGAGTGAGGGTGGATTCGATTTGGGTTCCTGGAATTCGAACTGTCCAGAACTCAGAGAGCTGTTTGAGCAGAATAATAAAAACTCTTCTCATAAGAGCTCAGAAGAGAGAGTGTTAGGATATTTATTCGACACTTCATCCGACACTCTTAAATTAAGTGATTTTGTACTAGGATCTGTTACCTCCAAGAGACAGCTGCTCTCCGAGATTGCTAAAGTATTCGACCCATTGTCTCTGTTTCTTCCCGTCACCATAAGAGGTCGTCTTCTGATGAGGAGGACCTGGGAGCAAGATATAGGCTGGGACGATGATATTGACATCGATTTAAAGACCTCGTGGGAAAAGCTGCGACTCGACTTAAATTCCTTAAAAGAGGTGACATTCCCTCGGTCGTGTTTTGAGACAGCGGAAAACGATTTGTCATTAAAAATTTTCTGTGACGCGAGCTCTGTCTGTTATGGATTTGTTGTCTACGTTACTTCTGGTAGTAAGAGTCCCAATATTCTTTGGGCTAAAGGTAAAGTATCCCCTATGAAAAGTAAGACTTTACCTTGTTTAGAACTATTATCAATATTTTTGGCACTCAAGTGTTTGCCTCAGGTATTGAGTGGATTTCCTGATTCTCATTTTCGTAGCCTCTATATATTTTCTGATTCCCAAATTTCATTACAATGGGTTTCTACATGGAGGGAAAAAGAATAAAAGCATATTTCGTGAAGAACAGGATTCAGGACATTCATCGAATGATTTCTTCCCTGAAGGAAGAACACTTACTTCAACCCGAGTTCCATTTTGTACGGTCTGAAGAAAATCCTGCGGACCTCCTCACTAGAGGTTTATCTCTCAAGGAATTTAGGAAGAAGTTTTCTTTATGGATGAATGGTCCGGAATGGCTAGCATCCGCCCCTATTTATTGGCCTGAAATTGATTGGAGCAATTCAGAAATCAGAACTGTGACCTCTGTGTTGTCCACCTTCCAAGCAACCCAAGATCCTCCTGCAATTGATTTCAGTAAATTTTCGAATGTCGGTTCCCTTTTGCGAGTTTGTGCTCTTCTATACAAGTTTTCGGCTCTCACAAGAGGCCTTAATGTCGATTCTGACGCTCAAGCTCGTTTATACTGCTTGAAAATCATGCAGAGGGAGTCCTTTAATAAAGAGTTGACATTTTTAGAGAGAGTCAGAGAAGATCCAACTTCATCTGAGCAACCTCCTGATCTGGTCAACAATCTAAATTTATTTTTGGATGATAATGGCCTTATTAGGAGTAAAGGTAGATTGGCTAGATCCAATTACTATAGTTTCGATATTATAAATCCTGTTGTTTTGGGTAAAAACCATCATTTGACATATCTATTCATTCGTAAAGCTCATTTTGACTGTAAGCATTTGGGCATACAAGCCACTCTTACTAATATTCGATTGAAAGGATTTTGGATCACTGCTGCTAGATCCACTATCAAAAAAGTGCTTGCAGAATGCATTACCTGTAAAAAGTTCAATAACTTTGCATATAAATATCCTCGGTTTACGAATTTTACAAGAGCTCAAGTAGATCTATTCAGACCTTTTAAACATGTCGGTGTGGATTTTACAAAACATTGGTGGGTCAAAGTAAAAGGCTCCACTCAAGCTCAAAAAATGTTTATTTTGATCTATACATGTTTGAACATCCGGGCTATTTACCTGGATTTGATTCCAGACATGTCTTCTGCGACGTTTGTACAGTCCTTCCAACGGTTTGTAAACCGATTTGGAGTTCCAGACGTTGTTTATAGCGACAACGCTCGATCCTTCGTGCAAGGTACAGACGCCATCGAATTATTTGTAATATCTGAAAATGGAAAGGAATTTTTGAGAAGAAATCAGATAATCCATAGACGGATTCCTCTTTATAGTCCATGGGTTGGAAGCCAGTGGGAGAGAATGTTACGTGTAGTCAAGAGTTGTTTAATGAAGACAATAGGACGGTCTTCTATTGAATATTTCAATTTCGTCACCACTCTCTCAGACATTGAAGATGCCATAAATTCTCGTCCATTGACCTATGCATCAAGCGAAAATGATATAATTCCTCTTACTCCGAACTGTTTCCTTAAACAGCATGCCAAAACAAGCTTGGTATTGCCAGGAAAGAGTAGAAATGACCGTTTCTGGAGTTCTCCTTCGACAGCCAGGAATGCACTCTTGCAATCTCTGGAAAAAACTTCTAAAATATTCGAAGAATTCCGAACCCGTTGGTATGAGGAATATCTGCTTAGTTTGAGAGAAACTAGTCGCGACCTTTACCAGACAAATTGGAGCAACCTTGTTAAAGTCGACGACGTAGTATTAATTCGTAGTTCTGCAAAGGAACGTCCCTTTTGGCAAATGGGTGTTGTAACCCAGTTAATATATGGAGATGATAATCGTATTCGGTCAGTATTTGTAAGAACACCCGGTGGTCAAATAAATACTTATCCTATAAAGCATCTCTACCCATTAGAGCTATCTTTAACTCATAGTGGTAATAGGCCTTCATCCGAAACATCATCTATTTCAACTTCTCAAGCCCTTCCTGATACCTCTTCTGCAAATACATCAGTAAGGAAACCTGTTGTAAAACGTCCTATTCGAAGAGCGGCCGTGGCTGCAAATCTCAAATTCGCGGAACAATCCAGTTCCGATGAATCCGAATAAGTCCCATATCGTATTCTTTTCGATTTTACTTTCTCTGACACCCGTCCAAAGATGGCTGGTGTCATCCCCCCCGGGGAGGATTTTAGGATTAAGAATTTGAGTCACTGGAGTCACCTTTATAATGACTCGGAAACAGAGAATGACTTTTGAAAGAATAGGACATCGAAATATTTGAATAAGCTTTCACTCTTATCCTGATCATTGAACTGATAAGTTCTTTTGAAAAATCTATCAAAAAATATTGTTTCGTGACATAATTGAAAGTAATCTTCCAAAAGTGAAGTTGTCGACATATTTAAAAAATAAACTACAACGAAGAGTTACTGTCACATCTTCAATCAACTTATTTGAAGATTCTGCCGAAGAAGTCACAAATTCTTCAACAAAGCAGACTACATTGTTTCAACTATAACATCGAGTGAGTTGATTGTTACTATAATTTCCATCAAAGCGGTGACTCTAGAACAAAAATACTAATTTGTGATTCAACTTGACAATTGCAGATTGGTCCGTCGATCGAAAAAGATGATTGGTGAAAATTGCTGATGGAACAATTGCAAATTTTTAAGATCTAGACTACACATCTATCGGTAATTTTTATACGATACAGTATCGGAAAATATGCCGATACCGATACTTAACTCCATCCCTATATATATATATATATATATATATATATATATATATATATATATATATATATATATATATATATATATATATATATATATATATATATATATATATATATATATATATATATCAGACGTGACACATATGCTTATGTGTCACGTTAGATCGTTTTTTTAAAATGCCGATAGAAAGCGTCTGTTGCTCCGTATTCAGCATGATGTATGTCTTAGCTTCCAGAATTTCAAAGAGGGAAAATTGTAGGTTCCTAAATAGAATATCCAAAGTCATCATTCGATAAACATCAGTGTGAACGTAAGTCGAAATCAGATGACGGAGAAAGACGAGCATTGAGGAGGATAGTGACAATAAAATAAGAAAACAACGGCTTCATAAGTTACTCCTAAGTTTAAACTTAAACTCCAAGTCTTGCAAACCCTGTCAAAAATAGTGATTAGGGAACTCAATAGGCTTAATATTCATGGACGTGCTGCAATCGCCAAGCCTTTTGTAAACGACATAAATGCCAGAAAGTGGAGAGAATGGTGCAGCACTCATAAAAGCTGAACTGCCGGACAACGGAAGACAGTCCTTAAATTAGATTAATCAACATTCACACTATTCCCAACCTATGGCCGAGTTTACTTATGGAGAACAGTATCCTAGAAATCTGGACTACCTTATGACACAAATGAAGGACGGAGGAGGTTCCGTCATGGCTTGGGCAGCTATATTATGGTATTCTGCAGGCCCAATTATCACCATGCGCGATAATGTATCTGGCAGGGATTATGTGCTTATTTTGGGTAACTAGATTCACCTAATGGAGCAGAGAAAGTTTATGGAGGTAATAAAATTCAAGAAACCAATAAGACTCCAACTCATTCAGCATATGCTAACCAATCATGATGAGGTTTCATATCTTTCCTTTCCTGTACAATCGCCAAACTTTTATAAAAGAGCCCTTGTAGTCAATATTGGAGAATAGGGTTCGAGATCGCTATCCACACAGACAATGCTATCCATCACCTGCATCCTTCTGGAATTTCGTTCTCTTTTCATGAGGAATAGTAAAGCATCCTATTTTACACCAACGAGAATTCAGGCGAATATGAATGTGAAAGGTTTTCCACACACTATATTAAGAAATAAATTCATACATTTAAGAATTTCCATATTTTTTTCAACCCTATATATATATATATATATATATATATATATATATATATATATATATATATATATATATATATATATAGCAAATAATATGACTATATATATATATATATATATATATATATATATATATATATATATATATATATATATATATATATATATATATATATATATATATATATATATATATATATATATATATATATATATATATATATACTCACTGTAATAATTACTATACTATAATTAATTATAGTATAATAATTACTAATAACAATTACTATATTACTAATAATAATTACTATAATTACTATATTACGATTATTATTATTATATATATACAGAGGCAGTATATAAATTAAGTGAATTATGTTTTTTTTAATTATCCCATATATATATATATATATATATATATATATATATATATATATATATATATATATATATATATATATATATATATATATATATATATATATATATATATATATATATATATATATATATATATAATACACACACCAATAAAAAGCCAGTTTTTTAAGCGGAAAGCCACCATGTTAAAGCGGACATTAAAGTTCAGTTTCCGGTCTTACGTAGACGGGAAATTTCAGCTGAAATTTCCGCTTTTCAACAGCGGGAATAAGAGCGGATTTTTTTTACAGTGCATAATTCCTTTTAATTGGTTTTCACTCGTCTTCATTTTTCATCTTCATTTTTCTATTACATATTCTTACTAAATATATTTCCAACGGGTTTTCGGTATGTAAATCTTTATTCTTAATGTACTTTGATGTCGATATTTTTCATATAAACTTTTCAGAAATCCAGTTTTATGATGATCATTTCCTCTTATAAACTATACAAAAATTCTGTCATAGACTGACAATTAATTTCCCCAAGCTGAGGAGACGAAAATATGAAGAAATGAAAAAAAAGTAAGAATTAAGAAAATTCCAAAGAATATAAACTAGAAAGCAAGGCTGATACCGTTGAAATTTATATTTAAAATATGAAAAACTATAAATACAAGTCTGAATCTGTAATTTCGTAAAATATAAAAAAGAAAATGACAAAATATAATAAAAAGGTATAATAATTTTCTTCTGTTCACCATATCAGGTCTAGGTTCCAAGATATTGTGTTTTGCCTAAACTTTCCTAATCCATTTCAAAATTACCTTGCTATAAGATATTAACAAAGATATAAAAATATCCTTTTTAAATTATGGTTTCAAATGAAAATAACCGAATTACTAACTCCTAAAATATAATTAATTTTGAAACAATTAAACAAATTATATCACTAAAGATAAATATCTCGTATGGCATCTATGAATAAGAACCTAGAAGATAAGGCGTGTTGTGATTCGCATGTTATTGTGGTATCACTGCACGGTATTATAAATTTAAAAAAATAAATAAATAAAAATAAACGAAATGCATTTACTTTACAAAAACATACAAATTAATTTTTAAAAAAATTACCTAAAAAATACCTTCAATTAAACTTAATAACCATCATTGTTACGTTCAATGCAGAGACGTAAATCTATCCAATTTTTAAGATACTTTTATTAGTTTAAATTTGAAAAATCGTCCAAATTAGAGTTCTAAATTTACAGACGATCTTGACAAAACGAAATCTTAAGAACACATCCAAAAACTCCCACAAATTAAAAATAGGGGCAAAAGGAGGGTAAAACCCTTGTTATATTCACAAATTTTTTTTTGGCAAAAAAGCGTCCCTTGGTAATATTTACCATTATTAATTTTATTAAAGTTCAAATTAAAATTCCGAACGACATAATCTTCAATGGAAATGAAATATAAAATGCTCGCAAAGAATTTCTTCAAATTAATGAAATATATGAAAATCTTAAAGCGGAATAGTTGCCAATTAGTCATTCCTTTGTTTAATAATTAAAAAATAATTGGTTGTTGCATCATAGGTCAAAATATTTTTAAGTTGCGGAATATATATATATATATATATATATATATATATATATATATATATATATATATATATATATATATATATATATATATATATATATATATATATATATATATCACCTCTGGTGGGCAAAGGCCAGAGGCCTACTAAAGATATGTAATGAGATCTTTCCAAGAAAGATCACGAGAAAAAGAAACACCGAGAATATTAAGAGCAGATGAAGATCTGAGTTGAGTGTTTTCGAAGAAGATATCATAGTTGTGTGGAAGATTGTGTCGAGTAGAGAGATGGAGGAATTGAGTTTTGGTGGCATTGAAAACAACCATGTTCTCTCTGCGCCAATTAGAAATACGAGAAAGATCAGAGGTCAGCTGCTCCAAGGCAACCCTCCTTGCGTCTAGTAACTGTTGTTGAGAGGGGCGACTTTCAAATTGAAAAGAGTAATGAAGGGTGGAGTCATCAGCATAGGAGTGGA